>VMDO01016010.1:20477-49333 GCA_007922755.1 Pedetes capensis
GAATACTACTCAGCAATCAAGAAAAATGAAATAAGGTCATTCGCAGCAAAATGGATGGAATTAGAGAAAATTATTTTGAGTGAACGAACACAAGCTCAGAAAGAGAAACAACACATGTTCTCACTCATATGAGGGAGCTGATTCAAAATTACAAGAAGGAAAAATCCTATTCAAAGGTCAGATCATAATAAAAGGGGGGGGGAAGATGAGAATGATGTCAATATAAATGGACTAGAAATTCATGTAATTGTTCTAACAAGATAAAAACAAAGACCACAACAGGAAAAGTTTCTATCTTAAACAGAACTGGAACCCAAGGACATATAGAAAAATACTACTAAGTAAAAGATAGAGAAGACTTAGATGGGAAACTTAGATGGGAAGGGTGGGAGGAGGGGAAGCATAGGGGAGGGTAAGGGGTAACCTATATGAATAATGTGTATCAAAATGCATATATGGAAATGTCACAATGAAAAACATGTCAAAATGAGTCACATTAAGATGTACATTAAAAATTTCTAATAAAAAAATTGAATCTTTTGGAGGTAATCAGGATTAAGTAATATCAGGAAGGTAGGGCTATCACAATGGCAATAGTAGCTTCATAAGCCAAAGAAGAGATATCTGCGCTAGCACCCTCATCTTGTCTCTCTGTGGGATACCCTTGCCTTGCTATAAGGCTGTCAGAAGACCTTCACCATATGCTCTCTCCATGTGGTTGGACTTCCCAGCCTCCAGAACTGTCAACCAAACTTCTCTTGTTTATAAATTCTTCAGCCTCTGGTATTTTGTTATAGCAGCAGAAAGCAGGCTAAGACAACTTCCCATGCTGTTTCCCCTATACCAGCGGCTGAAGTGGCCCTCCATGCCACATGACCAAGATGGACTCCGGAAAGGATTTTGTTCCAATGGCTACTACACTAAATATGTTGATTTTATAAAGATTCCTGAGCCCGTCTTCTACTTCTTTCCAGGTTAAAGGAGATGGAACCTGTTGTCAATGAGTTGCCCCCTTGGGAGCCGAATGGGAGGGAGTAGGAGGCTCTGTCTTTATTCCAGCAAACATCCCAATATCTGCTTGGGCTCTGATTCAGTACCTTTGAGCCTTATCTCTCCCATTCTTTTTGCTCTGTTTTTATAATGTCCAAAATTACAGTGTACCAGATTCAGTCAACAGCTTACCAGATTCTCTTAAAGGTACCTAACGTTGTTCAAACTGTTGTTTTTAAAAAACCCTTTTAAAACATGACATTTATTACCCATTCTATTAAGATAAACTATAAAGTTATCCCCAATGTAGATGTTACCCTTTGATTTAAATTCCATCTCGAGGAAACTAGGCAAGGAACATTAAAAGCAGAGTGGATTTTAGGACTCACTGGGTAATGCTAGAATTTGTGGCATGTTAAACACCAGCAGAGCATATGCTAGAGCATCATGGTTAATCACATTGGGGGCCCAATTAAATTTGCCTGACTTACTCCTGTTTCTACCCGGGCCCCAGCAAAGGGAGTCCAGGGGGTGAAATTGCCAGAGGCAGAAGGAAGCTTCAGCTCAGGCTGGTGAGGACAAGTTTGCTGCTCATTAACTCGGCTGTGTGCAGCTTCTGAAGAACAAGAAAGTACACAGGCAGAGAAAGGGCAACGAGAGCAGACCTGTGTGCCTACATCTGCTCTTTTCTACGCCTTGCTGTGGACCCACATGTCACCTCCCACTTACCTGTAAATGGTCCCAAGGGCATCTACACCTGGAAGGGCAGACAAGCTGTATCAGTTACTTTCCATCACTGCGACCAAAACACCTGACAGAAGCAATCCAAAGGAGGAATGGTTTGTTTTGGCCCACGGTTTCAGAGTTCCATCCTTTGTGGAAAGGAAGGTGTGGCAGGGCAGCTCCATTCACATCATGGCGGACCTGGAAGCAGAGAAAGCTTAAAGGATGGGCTAGACATAACACACCTCCAAAGACCTGCCCCAGCCACCCACTTCCCCCAGCTAGATCCTACCTCCTAAAGTCACCACCACCCCCAAAATTGTGCCACCAGTTGGGGATCAAGCTTTCAAGCAGATGAGCCTCTGGGCGACATTTTGTATGCAATCCATAACACAAACTCTGCGGGATGGATGGATATAGTGGGTCAAGAGATAGTTTGAGTCCTATTAAGGGGTCAGACAGTTCTATGACCTTTGTTTAATTAATCATCACCATACTATAGATATGTGATAATCTGTGGAATCTTTTTTTTTTCAATTTGATTGAGAAGAATATCCAGAACATTGACCTTTGTCTCCCAAAGGTGATTTTTCCAAGGGTTTCCATGCCCAAAGAATCTGGGAAAGAATACTTGAAGCTAGAGCTGCTTCCTCAAAGTAGAGTCGACCTTAATGGCAGGAATGGAGTAAAGCCCCTGGGACCTCCTTTTGCTGGTGTGACATGACTCAAAATGAGAAGAAACACAGTGGCTGCAACAATGGGCTCCGACATATAAAGATCATGTGCATGGCACAGTGTTGGGAAGTGTTTCATTCTGTCATACACAGGGCCACTAGGAGTTGAACCCGACTCGACGGCACCTAGCAACAACAACAAGCCCTCCCAACAGAACATCTCAGGTCAAATTTATAACATCTTGAGAAGGTGAGGTTCATGGCAAAACCACGTGGATTCTTTACCTTGGGACCTCTGATCATAAGGTGAGGTCTCAGGCCACCAATGACTCTGGGATATTTCTTCAAACTCCACATTGGCTACAGTCAACCCTTTACCTAATCCAGCAGGACCACCTACCTTGCAAATCAGACACTGCAATTGTCACCTTCAGCCCCCTCCTGCTCATCAGAAGTCACCCACACTCCTCCCTATAACTGTATGTAGCACTACTTTGGCATGTCTTAAGTTATTCAGATGTGTTCGTTAATTAGTCATCATTATTGACTTGACATTCTGCTGTCATTTAAATAAACTTGGTAAAATTAATGAAGCCCTTCATAATATACAGGCTGCCTGTGTTAATTATTTTTTGGTGAACACATTCATCGCTAATATAAATAGCAATATTAATCATGCCAAGAATCAATATTTGTGTGGGAGGTGAGCTCTAGAGTCTGAGAGAAAGGACATGCTCACAAGGATGGATGTTGGCAGTTTGGGGACTAGCCTAAGGAGAAAGTGGGTTCAGCTAAGGAGGGGGATTAGCTTCATTGATGGTGGGCTAGGCAGGAGGAGTAGGGGCGTGCTCAAATGTGGAGAGGAAGTCTTGGAGAACTCAAGGCTACCTGGAGTTTTCTATGGTTCAGCCGTTAATACAAGTTGAAAGACACTGAAGATTCTGCCATTATATCACCATCCACTCACATCTGTCTGATCATCAAGTGTCCACTGATCTAACCAACTAATAAGTCCTCAGTTGATACCTTCTATAAATGCCTTTTTCCCCTGCTCTACTTAAAATTTGTACCTTGGCTTATATTCTCATTATCAGTTGTTGTTGCTGTTGTTAGGTACCGTCGAGTCACATCCACCTCACAGTGACCCAATGAACAACACAACAACACTACCTGACACTGAACTTGACTCTATAGCACCTAACAACAGCAAGTCATTACTGCTCAGGAGCTGCCCCCTACTCCAGTGCAAGCTCATCTTAAGTAACTACATCTGTGATTGTTTTCCCAGATAAGGTCATATTCTGAATACTGGGAGTTAGGATGCCAACATATGAATTAGAGAGTGGGTACCATCATTCAACCCACACAATAGAAGAATGGACTGATATGCAAGTAATATTCAGCCCCTGCACATATGCACCAAGTATGCAAGGTATTAAAGGAGAAAGAAAATGTGATTGATCCCCTGCCCTCAAAGGATTCATGATCTATTTGGAGACGCAAATCACGGTGTGTTAAACACACACACACACACAGCCAAGTTCTGAACTTTGTTAGCCCAGCCCTTCATTCTACCCTCATCATCTCTCTGTGAAGATGTTTTCATACCCTTCTGTTACAGATGGGGAAACTGAGGCTCGAGACCTAAGTGGTTGCCCCAAGTTCACATGGCAGATGGGAGTTTCAGAATTTAAGCCCAGGTCTGTTGAATCTGAGCCCTGTATCTTCTTCCCTCCATCACAAAGGTGTTCGCTCAATACAGAATAGTGGGACCAAGAGCTATCATGCTCTTAATTTTTATCACCTACACTCAGAAAAAAAAAAAAAATACCAGAGATCGACTCATTCCATTTTTGCTCCTAGGCCACAAAAACCCTATGAAAAAAACAAACTGGGCTGGGATTTGGCTCAGTTGGTAGAGCACTGCGCTGCAGTCTCTGAGGTCCTGAGTTCAATTCCCAGCACCGCAAAAATGGGAGAAGGACCTGGCAATCCACTCCCATGGCAATCCCAAAACAATCAGCCATTGAAAACCCTATGAGGGTCGCTATGAGTTGGATACCGACTCGTCGGCACCTAATAACAACAACAACAACAAGAGACAGAATACAAGGAGTATCCACCTGCTGGGACAGACACAGTGAAGTGCCACAGGCTGGGTGGCTTCAACCACTGAAATTTCCTGGCTCATAGTTTCAGAGTGTGAGGTGTGAGGTCAGGGGTTCCCAGGGGTTGGTTCCTTCTAGGGCTGTGGTGATTTTCTGGCAGTCAGCCTCTCCTGGGCTCCCTGATGCCTCATGGCTCTCTGCCCCTGTGCTCACACGCTATTTTTCCTGAATGTATGTGTGTCCTCATGCCTTTGTTATAAGGTCCCCAGCAATATTGGATTCTGACCCACCACAATGAGCGCGTTTTAATTTGACAACCCTTATAAAGTGTCTGCAGCCCAGCACTCTAGCATGCAGTCCCACCTGATCTCAGAAGCTAAGCAAGGTCATCTTGGTTTATTCCTTGGATGGGAGAACCCCTGGGAATACCAGGTGCTTCAGGCTAGAGAGAAGGACCTGGCAACCCACTCTGGAAATGATCCACTATTGAAAACCCTGTGAATTGCAGAGAAGCAGTGACAACAGTGCTGGGCACGGCACAGTGTCAGGGAGTCTTTTGTGCTATTGTACATAGGGTTGCTATGAGTCAGACCTGACTCAATAGCTCCTAACAACAACAACCCCTATAAAGACCTTCCTCCATGTGTCTGTCAGTTTGTCATGCCGTGAGGGTTTGCCTGTCGCTGTGATGCTAAAAGCTATCCCATTGATATTTCAGATTCCAGCAGGGCCACCCATGGTGGACAGGTTTCACCTGAGTTTCCAGACTAAGACAGACTAAGGAGAAGGACATGACGGCCCACACTTGAAACAATTAGTGATTAGCCTACAAATAGCAAAGAAGCACTGTCAAATATACTGCCTGAAATGAACCCCCGAGGCTGGAAGTCATTCAAAAAACAACTGGGGAAGAGTTGCCTCCTAGAAGCAGAGTTGACTGTAATGATGGGAATGGAGTAAATCCCCTGGGACCTCCTTTTGCTGATATGCCACAACTCAAAATGAGAAGAAACATAGTGGTTGTGACAATGAGCTCAAATATAAAAAGATGGTGTGCATGGCACAGTGCTGGGTAGTGCTTTGTTCTCCTACACTTAGGGGCACTATAAGTCAGATCTGACTCAGTGGCACCTACCAACAACAACATAAAAACTTTAAGCCTAAATGAAGTCATAATTTGTGGCACTACGGGATTAGGACTCCAATGGATCCATCAGATATTGTTGATGTTGTTAGATGCCATCAAGTCAGTGTCCGACTCACAGTAACCCTGCATACAACAGGCAAAACACTATTGTCAGTGCTTCTCTGCTGTTCATAGGGTTTTCAATGGTGGATTATTTTTTGGGAGTGGGCTGGCAGGTCCGTCTCCCATCCGTCAGATAAGAGATGATATAATTCAACCCATAACACAAGGAAGGCTGGAATCCTCTGCATCCTTCAGTGCCTCATCAGTCAGTTCTACCATGGAAATAAAGGGCTTGGTATCTGCCTACGGGGCCTCGAGGACTCAGAACTAAGTAACAGGGAGAAGTAAATCAGTGCATCTCTTAGATTTCAAGGAATCAGAGTCAACTTCGTTATCTTCCCAGTTCAAAACAGTATCAAAGGCAGCATCTTCTTGGGTTCCCAGTGAAATGTAGACTTGGAGCAAAAATCCCTCTGGAAAGGAATTCCCGCCCTCTGAAGTCAGATTTAAAGTCAAGCCCCATTTCCGAAGAAAAGGTGACACTCCACTCTGCATTTTCTTCTCAGTTGTGTGTTAGACAAAGCAGTTTCTGCAAGTCGATAGCCATCGCTGTATCTTATTTCCTTTACCATTAATCTTTTATAAACTGTGAAATTAACAAGCCTCCCCGTGGCCATCCTGTGAAATCTGCCATCTCTCGCTGCCATTCACTGAAGGTCTCCGCGTGGAGATGTTCTACGGATACTACTTAAGCAATTTTAATGAATATTGCTCTTCTTGTTACATGAACACTAATCTTCTGACATTTCTCTCTCTCTCTATGCCCATTCATTAAAGGACTTCAAGCTCTCCACGCTGGTGGAGATGAAATTCAGCACTGTATTTGCTGACATTGCAGTGGTTGGCTCGCGTGGAATTGTCTGATGATGTGGTATTAAAGAATTAGGTCAAATAATCTGGATAAAGCTTTAGGATTAAAGGATCGCTGCTTGTCTCACTGACCAATATTTTGAGAATCTAGTTAGACTCAGCCGGCAGCCAGAGACCTGTGGCATCCAATCCCATCAGATCTTGGAAACTAAGCAGGGTCGGGCCTGGTTAGTACTTGGATGGGAGACCGCCTGGGAACACCAAGTGCTGTAGGCTTGGTAAAAGGACCTGGCAACCCACTCCCAAAAATCAATCCACCCTTGAAAACACTATGAACAGCAGAGAGGCACTGACAATAGTGTTTCATTGTACATTGGGTAGCTATGAGTTGGATACCCACTCGACAGCACCTAAACAACAACAACAGTTAGACTCAGGGCTGGGCTTTAGGTCAGTCGGTAGAGCACTGCACTGCACTCTCTGAGGACCCAGTTTCAATCCCCAGCACCACAAAAATGGGAGAAGAACATGACCATAGACTCCAAAGTTATTCCACAGCAACCAGGCATAAAAAACCCTACAAGGGTCACTATGAGTCAGACCCAACTCCTCAGCACCTAACAACAAGTTAGAGTCAAATATTCATAATACTCTCATTGTGTTTTCATTCCACAAATTGTGATGTGTGCTTGCTAAGTGTTGGGGACATTTTTAGGCTCCAGCAAAACAGAGCTCTGGCTTTCTGGGAATTTGCAGTAACAGGGAGGAAAATGGAAGGCAAAGTGCATTATCAATAACAATGCATTGGGATCAGTAGTGAAGCAGCCCAAGGGGTGGTGTTGATCTCTACCCACAGTCTGGATGGGTTTTATAAACACAGAGAGACTTGAGCTCCTCTTGACGGATGGACATCGGCTTTCTGGATGCAGCACGGTGTAGATGTGGGAAGGCTTCCAGACAGGGGAAACAGCAGATGATAAATGGAAGGGCATGAGGTATTTAGAGAATATTTGTCTCCCCAGTACAGAGCATGCCCAGTGAAAGATGAATGTGCTGGGGAGAGCCGCCCAGGCAAATCCCGTCTGACTTGACTAGCGCATTGCAGAGTAGCTCTTGAACTATAGGAGCAGTCGCTCCAGACTACGTTTCGTGAATGCAATGCCACAAGACCACTTCAGAGAGCAAGGGGCAATTGGAAGGAGAGCACATACAATGCGGAGTTCTTCACCTCACATCCACCTAAGCAACGTGGCTCACATGAGTGCGGTAGATGGTGATTGTGGGCATGAGAAAGAAGGGGGAGATTCAAGAATCATTTCCAGCTAGGCATGGGGGTGCATGGCTGCAATGCAAGAACACTAGAGGGGTGGGCAGGAGGCATATGAGTTTGGGGATATCCGGGCTACATAAAGAGTCCCAGGCCAAGGAAACAGAACCAAGGAGAGATGAATACAGATATAGATTGCTATTGCTATTGTTGTTGTTGTTAGGTGCTGTGGAGTCGGGTCCAACTCATAGCCGTGCCTATGTGCAACAGAAGGAAATGTTACCTGACACTGCCACACACACAGTTTGTTTATATTTGAGCCCATTGCTGCAGCCACTGTGTTTCTTCTCATTCTGAGTCGTGCCACATCGGCAAAAGGAGGTCCCAGGGGCTTTACTCCATTCCTGTCAGTAAGGTTGACTCTACTTTGAGGTGGCAACTCTTCCCCAGTTGTTTTCTGAATGCCTTCCAGCCTGGGGGGCTCATTTTCTGACACTGTATTTGACAGTGCTTCTCTGCTAGTCATAGAGTTTTCAATGGCTGATTGTTTGGGGAGTGGGCTGCCAGGTCCTTCTCCCTGGTCTGTCTTAGTCTGAAAGCTCAGCTGAAACCTGTCCACCATGGGTGGCCCTATAGGTATCTGAGATACTGGTGCCCTAGATTTCAGCATCACAGCAACAGGCAAGCCCCACAGCATGACAAGCTGACAGACACATGGGGGATAAATATACATTGTTGTTGTTGGGTGCCATAGAGTCCAGTCCATGTCCGACTCATAGCGACCCTATGTACAACAGGTAAAACACTATTGTCAGTGCTTCTCTGTGTTCATAGGGTTTTCAATGGTGGATTGATTTTTGGGAGGGGGTTGCCGGGTCCTTCTCCCAAGCCTTCGGCACCTGGTGTTCCTAGGCGGTCTCCCATCTAAGGACTAACCAGGCCTGACCCTGCTTAGCTTCCGAGATCTAACGGGATCAGACGCCACAGTGGTACAGCTACAGGCAACAAACTCTAGCCATTTACTTATTCAACAAATGTTTATTAAGCGTCAACCATGTCGTTTAGCACACTCTGTGGGTGTTAAAAATATATCAGTGAGTGAACAAGAGAAGCAGCAGCCTTTTTGCCTTTGCAAAGTGAGCATGAAATTTCTTTACGTTCTTCATCTGACTCACCTTGGGTGATTTGCTGGATCTCTCAGAGCCTGGTTCCTTTTCTGGTATTTAAGGCTCACAATGTGAACTTTCTGGAGGGTTAAACTGAGGAACAGATGGAATGAGCCATGCCATAGTGCCTGACACATCCTGTTGTTGTTGTTGTTGTTGTCGTTGTTGTTGTTATTGTTGTTGTTAGGTGCTGTCAAGTCAGGTCTGACTCACAGCGACCCTATGTGCAACAGAACAAAACACTCCCCGATTCTGTGCCAGGCACACAATCTTTTTTATCTTTCTAAGCCCATTGTTGCAGACACTGTGTCAATCCATCTGGTGGAGGGCTTTCTTTTTCTTTGTTGACCTGCCACTCTCCCAAATATGAGGTCTTTCTCCAGGGATTGGTCCCTCCTGACTGTTGTTGTTGTTGTTGTTGTTAGGTGCCGTCAAGTCGAGTCCGACTCATAGCGACCCTATGTACAGCAGATCGAAACACTTCCCAATTCTGTGCCAGGGAAACAATCTTATTTATGTTTAAGCCCATTGTTGCAGACACTGTGTCAATCCATCTGGTGGAGGGTTTTCCTCTTTTGCATTGACCTGCCACTCCCCCAAACATGATATCCTTCTCCAGGGATTGATCTCTCCTGACTACATGTCCGAAATATGTAAGACGCAGTTTGGCCATTCTTGCTTCCAAGGAGCACTCTGGTTGCACTTCTTCTGGGACAGATTTGTTGGTTCTTTTGGCAGTCCATGGTATATTCAATAGACGTCTCCAGCACCACAATTCAAAAGCATCCATTCTTTTTCTGTCTCTCTTGTTCAATGTCCAGCTTTCACAACCATATGATGCCACTGAAAATACCATGGCATGAGTCAGACGCACCTTCGTCTTCAATGTGACATCTTTACCTTTCAATTCTCTAAGGACATCTTTTGCCACAGCTTTTCCCAAAGCAACGCGTCTTTTGATCTCTTGTCCGCTGCTTCCACAGGTGTTGATTGCAGAACCAAGCAAAGCAAAACCATGGACATTCTCGTCACTGAAAAGTCATTACCTGACACGTGGAGTGTCTCCATGTTGACCTGAAATTGCCAAGCACACCCTGGAGTGGATGGGAACCCCCTTACGGCAGAACCAGATTCAAATTGGGGGTTTGTGAGCCAGTCTGAAAATATTCAAAGTGTAGAAATGCACAGACGATGCCAGAAAAGCAAAGATAAACCTCTTTATGTGGTTCCCTGCTTAATTTATTTTCAAGCTGGTCTTAAGTGATATTTCTCGCCGATATATATACGCGATGGAAAATATCTCACTAGAGTTAAATTTCCCCGGGAACGCTCCAGATCTATAAATCAGCTCCCACGGGGGCCACCCAAGGAGGTTGCTGGTGTTATACTGCCCCCATGTGGAGCAAGCTTGCCTAGCAAGGACCGGGGACCCAAGCAAGCCTTAGGATTTTTTTTATTATTATTATTTTTAGCAAGAACACTTAAGGAGAAAAATGGACTCTTCAAAATCCTCTTTATCCAAGATCAAATAGAATGAAGCCTAATTAAGTCGGCGTAGCTGTTAGCTGCTTAACCAACTCACAAGGCCCGTTCTCTCCCTCCTTCTCTATGGGGCCTTTCTCTCCCCTGAGCGTATTGCACAAGCAGCTGCATTTACAGGAAATGGATCTACCAACCCCAGAGATACAGGGAAGATTCTCTAATAGGGTAGAGGGTTTGCACGGGCCGCCAATGGCAATCTCGGAGGGCTGGTGTGGGCAAAGCGCCAGGATCTACAGACTCTGCCCAGAACAATCTCTGGAGCTCGGTGGGTCCGTTTCCCTGACTTCTGTTCTCTACTCACAAGGAATGACTATAGTCCTCTGTCACAGCCAGAAAAATAGGTCGTTGTGTTGTTTGGGTCAAGAAACATTTACTGAACTGGATCTCTTCACCTTGCTAAGATTTTAAGATGTAAGTACCATACAGTCCTGTCTGCAGCTGTTACCACTGTGGCATCCGGTCCCATGATATCTCAGGAGCTAAGCAGGGTCAGGTCTGGATGGGACTAATCTTTGGATGGGAGACTGCCTGGGAACACCAGGTGCTGTAGGCTTGGGAGAAGGACCTAGCAATCCACTCCCAAAAAAACAATCCGCCATTGAAAACCCTATGAATAGCAGAGAAGCACTGACAATAGTGTTTTGTCTTTTGTATGTAGGGTAGCTGTGAGTCGGACATCGACTGGACATCACCTAATGACAACAGCAACAGCATCATACAATCCACAGAGGGAACTAAGTGATGGGTAAACAATGACAGACAGACAGAAAGAATCACAGTTTCTACAGAACACCGAGGAGAGGGAGCCGACCCCAATGGGAAGGTGGGAAATGCCTCCTGGAAACTGAGCTGGACCTTTAAAAAAGGAGTCAACACAGGTCACTGGAATCACAGGCAGAACTCCCATTCCCCAAGCCAAGATTAGAGGCTTGAATGTGCAAACACTTTGGGAAAACTGACTGTAGTTCAGCATGATTGCAAAACGGGATAGGAGGAGGACAGTTTTAGCAAGTGGGGATGTCACAGAAGTGACCAGGAATTGGATTGCAGAGGTCACTGGATGCCAGGCTAAAGACACAGACTCAAAGGCTAGACCGCAGAGTGAGAGAGAGGTGAGGGGAAGTTCTGATTTTTACCAGGGCAACAAGGGGCAGAGAAATTGTACAAAGGAATGTGGAAGCAGAAAGCCCAGGAGAAAGCTGTTATAACAGTCTGGGCAAAAGAGACCTAGTTTGAATTAAAGAGTGGGAGAAACAACTGGATAGCTATTAGAACAAAAATCATTACCTCTTGGCGATGGTTGAGCCAACCCCATTTCCTTAATACCCCCAGACTGATGATTGAATTAGCCACTCTTTTTTCACTCTAAGATTATTGGTGTCTTGATCACTAAAAAAATGGTCCTCATACTGCTTTGCTCTGTCTCTTGCCTCTGAAGACACGGCACCAAGCCTTCTGCCTCTCCTCTGCCCACCTAGGATGCGCCTACATAGAATGTGCCTACCTTGGATGCACCTAGCTAGGATGTGCCTACCTAGGATGCACCTACCTAGGATTGCTTTCAACCATGCCAGAGGTTCACAGTGGTAAGCCCTGTGTGATGTGTGTTTCCCCAGCTCAAGTTCAGCTGGACAGCACCAAGGCAAGGACTGTGAGATTTTCCAGCATGACAGTAGCTAGCTCACCCCTGGCCAGAGCCCCTCCATGATACTTGGGTCCTGGATGTCATCACTTGATTGCTTTCTAGAATATGGAGTCCTCCCACTTGGAGTTCCTGGATTTTATCATCAGTCTGTTTGGGGGAAGCTCAAAGGTATCATCTCAGAGGAGACGAGGTGAAGAAGTGGGAAGAGTTCGACACTTAGTACTGATTGTACAAGCTGGACAAATCCCTGATTTCATAGGTCCTCGGTCCTTCCACCTGTCCTTTGCGATGACCAATGGCTTTCTCCTGGAGCAGCGATGAGGAAGGAATAAGGCCACATAAGTCAAAAGGCTTCCCAAATCCAAATCACTGAACAGGTGGTTGCGATGATCCCCATCTATACGGATTCTTGGGTCTCTACCTGGAGCGCTGGCCCGTTCCCCACACTCCTAAGGATACAATGCTTGCATTTTATGGTACGGCATCCGGGAGGGATGGGGCTGTGTCAGGAAGCTCTAGCTGAGTATCTGCAGTTCATCCCTGGTATATTTTCACCTGTACGTGACAACTGAAAACACCCAAGTGTCCTTCCTGTGGCTCTTATCAATAGAATTTGTGCAATCAAGAAAGTGATAGCTTTTGTGCATTACAGCGCATGCGTGTGCTGAAGAATAGTGACTACTGGGTGCCCATAACCAATAACAGGATTGTGCCTAAGTGGTTCAAAAGGGGATCATTTGCATATACCTCAAAAGAACAAATATATGTGCATGTGTATATATACATACATATATATGTGTGTGTATACATACATACGTGTGTGTGTATATAGTCATATATATATGACTATATGTATATAGTCCTGCAGCCATAGTCCTGTGGCATCCAATTCCATCAGATCTGGGAAGCTAAGCAGGGTCTGGCCTGATTAGTCCTTGGATGGGAGATCGCCTGGGAACACCAGGTGCTGTAGGCTTAGGAGACGGACCCGGCAACCTACTCCCAAAAATCAATCAGTCATTGAAAACCCTATGAACAGCAGAGAAGCACTGACAATAGTGTCTCACCTGTTGTACATAGGGTTGCTATGAGTCGGATACTGACTTGACGGCAGCTAAAAACACTATATATATATGTATATATATATATATGTATATATGTATATGTATGTATATATGTGTGTGTATATATATGTACATGTGTATATATATGTATATATATATATATATATATATATATATATATGATTGGAAAATACAAGGGGATTCAGTTGGGGGGAGGAGACTAGTACCAGGGAAGGACATGGGACAAGAGAGAGAGGGAGCAAGATGGTGGAGTGGAGAGTGAACAAGTGTGAAGCATAGGATTCAGCTGCATGGACGTTCCATAATGACATTCTCCATACTGTGTGCATGTTTTAAGAATTCATACCATTCTTCATAAGCATGTATAACTATTATTACATGCTAATCAAAACTTTCTTAAATGTTCAAGGAGATGGAGCTGTGAACTATCCTGACTTGATTATCACACATTGTATGTTGTTGTTGCTGTTGTTGTTAGGTGCCATCGAATTGGGTCTAACTCATAGTGACCCTGTGTACAACAGAATGAAACACTCCCCGTCACTGTGCCAGGTGCACCACCTTTTTATGTTTAAGCCCATTGTTGCAGCCACTGTGTCAGTCCATCTGGTGAAGGGTCTTCCTCTCTTTCACTGACCTGCCACTCTCCCAAACATGATGTCCTTCTCCAGGGATTGGTCCCTCCTGACTACATGTCCAAAATATGTAGACGCAGTCTAGCCATCCTTGCTTCTAAGGAGCGCTCTGGTTGTGCTTCCTCTAGGACGGATCTGCTGGTTCTCTTGGCAGTCCATGGTACATTCAATGTTCATCTCCAGCACCATGGTTCAAAAGGATTGGTTCTTCTCCTGCGTCCCTTATTCTGCTGTCCAACTTTCACAAGCATAGGATGCAACCGAAGATGCCATGGCATGAGTCAGGTGCACCTTCATCTTCAGTGTGACATCTTTACCTTTCAATACTCTGCTGGTATCCATTTAACAACTGACAAAGCTCAGCCCTGTATGATTTCTCTTGGATTGCAGAGAAAGTCAAACATGGGGCAGGACATAAGTCAATGTAAGTGGTGACAACCTTTCTAAGCAAACAGTGAATTTGCTGTGAGACTGTAAGTGCTACAATGACATAGCCAATACATATACAACCTTGCAACTCGTGTTTGATTCCAAGGTCCTGTGGTCAGCTACTATCAAGGCCAGAGCTATTCATAATACCATCTTTCAAACAGAAAGATCTCTGACTCATCAGAACAGACGCAGTACAATATACCAGACATAGAAATATATACAATAAGAGTGTAATGGTAGAATTCCAGGACATCAAAGTTTAAAAGTATCATATAAAACATCCTTCCCATCCCCCAATCACCCTTTGTAAGGCTACCATTTTTTCTATCATTGGCCTCGTGCCTGCATGCTTTGCAAGTGCTGGACCACTGAGCTGTGCCCCAGCCCTTTTTTTTTTTTTTTTTTTTAACTTTTTGAGACAGGGTCTCGCTAAGTTACACAGACTGCCTGTGGTCTTGAACTTGCCATCCTCCTGCCTCCACCTCCCCAGCCACTGGGATTACAGGTGTGCACCACTATGCCCAGCTCTGGTATCATTACTTTCTAAAGATTCCAACTCTAGCCATCATATTGGGCATTTGGATTTAATATATAAATTTTGGGGAGACACAAACATTATGTCTATTGTTGTTGTTAAGTACCTTCAAGTCAGTGTCCGACTCATAGCGACCCTGCATACAACAGGAGAAACACAATTATCAGTCCTTCTCTGATGTTCATAGGGTTTTCAATGGCAGATTGATTTTTGGGAGTGGGTTGCCGGGTCCTTCTCCCAAGCCTACAACACCTGGTGTTCCCAGGTTGTCTCCCATCCAAGGACTAACCAGGTCTGACACTGCTTGGCTTCTGAGATCTGACGGGATCGGATGCCACAGGGCTACACTACAGGCTTATGTCTATAGCATCCAAGTTGAAGGAGGACCAATGTTACTCCTTAAACCTGAACCAAAGCCAAGGTATGTGCTGGCGTAAACTAGTGTTTGCTTAGGGGCCTTCCAAGAATCCAGGTTAACAGAAGAGCAGACATCATAGCTGGATCTCAGAACAGGGTCCTTTTACCCTCAGACTGCATTATGGGTAGGGATGGATAGGGATCGTGTCTTCTACCACGTGTGAGAGGTGTAAGGATCTTACTCCTTGTCTCACATCAGCAGGGGACTTCCTAAACACTTCCTTTCGAAATGTAAGCTGGCTAGGTCTCCTTTGGAAAAACCAAAGGATTTTTTGTCTTCTGCCCATGAGCAGCAAGTTAACACTACTAGGAAACAGAATTGCATAGCATTTTGGTCTAAAAATCTATTGACAGTTGTTGTTGTTGTTGTTGTTGTTGTTAGGTGCCGTCGAGTCGGTATCCGACTCATAGCGACCCTCTGTACAACAGGGGAAACACTATTGTCAGTGCTTCTCTGCTGTTCATAGGGTTTTCAATGGCAGATTAATTTTTGGGAGGGGGTTGCCAGGTCCTTGTCCCAAGCCTACAGCTTCTGATGTTCCCAGGTGGTCTCCCATCCAGGTACTAACCAGGCCTGACCCTGCTTAGCTTCTGAGATCTGACGGGATCGGATGCCACAGGGCTACGGCTGCAGGCCTATTGATTGTAAAGTCCCTCAAAAGCATCTTCTTTGAATCTCAATGGGATGAGGGACAGATGGTGCGTGATTCATATCAGACGCTGTCATTTACTCTCTAACAGGGTTTTTTTTAAAGAGTAGTCAAGGGTTTTTCTACGAAGAAGAGTCCACAGGTTAGTATTTTGCCTCTTTTGTTTTGATTAAGCTACATTCACAATTAAGGTGACTGTATACTTTATAATGGGCTGGGGTTTAGCTCAGTTGGCAGAGTGCAGCTCTGCGCTCTCTGAGGACCCAGATTTGATCCCCAGCATCGCAAAAACAGGAGAAGGACCTGGCAATCCACTCCCAAAGCAATTCCGAAACAATCAGACATTGCAAATCCTATGAAAAGCAGAGAAGCACTGACATAGTGTCTGGCATAGCACAGCACTGGGATGTGTTTCATTCTGTTGTACATCAGGTCGCTATGAGTTGGATCTGACTTGGTGGCACCTAATAACAACAACAACACAGTATATACAAATATATAAAAGGCAGCAAAGCTACCTTGTATTCGAAGGTAAGATAATTGTATCAACACAGACTGAGAGTGGTCCTTCCTCTGTGAAAACCCTAGCAACGGGACTCCGATGGGCGATTGATCCGAGGTCTATCAAAAGACAGGCACTCCAGGCAGAAGATTCGGCCTGCCTGAAGGTAAGGAGACGCCATAAAGAATGCCATATGTGGAAATGGTTAGGCAGGATGTGGATGATAAAAGGAAGAAGGATGGGAGTGAGAGAGATGACGCAGGAAAGGTGAGCAGGTGTCAGCCCATTTCTTGGATGCAATGAGAACAGGTGGGGGAGAGGTAGCAGAGAGGCTTCTGGGAAGCTGCAAGCTTAGCGTGGACCTCACAGATGACCTGCTTGGCAGAGGCCAAGGCCATGGCCGGACACCCAGCCGGTGTGTAAGTCAGAAAAGCTCCTCCGACCTCACACCCGGATAACGCACCTGAATCCAAGCGGGCCAGAGCGTCCAGCTCTGTGCAGCTGTCCATCACAGCTGGGGGGCAGCACCTTTACAACAGCATGCGCACTGATGGTCAATTACCCGCGGAACTTTAGCAGGAAGACAGACCTTTCCAGGACGCATGGAGAATTTTTTTAAAAAGAGCTGGTGCTAATGAAAGCAATGTTTAAAAGTCTGTAACGGGGCTCTGTCAGATTCCCGGAGCCAGCTGTTTGCAAAGCCCACCTTCCTCCTTGCTTACCGCGGCCTGTCTGCTGTTTTAACAACCTCCAGTGGGATTGCCCATGCCTCATTATGCAAAATTACTGCTTATGCATGCAGCCTGCCGCTTGCCTGGCTAATGTTAACCCAGAACACCTTTCCCAGGCAGATTCCCAGGCGGGGGTTCTCCCGCAGGGCTGAAGACCCAGAACACAGGTAGACAGAGCCAAAGCAAGACAAAATACACCCTCCCGTGCATGGCTGGGACTTAGCTCAGTTGGCAGAGCACTGCTCTGCAGTCTCTGAGGTCCTGAGTTTGATTCCCAGCACCACAAAATGGGAGAAGGACGTGGCAACCCACTCCCAAGGCAGTCCCGAAACAATCAGACATTGAAAACCCTATGAGGGTCGCTATGGGTTGGACTCGACTCTACGGCACCTGACAACAACAACAACAAGCATGGCTGTGGTCAGGCAGGCTGGGTGGAAGACCCCACCTGAGGTGAGAAGCAAAGGTAAATAAATAAATAAAAATTAAAGGCAGGTGCGCAATAACGGTGGTAGGATGACTTCAAAGATCTCTCTATCGGAAATTTAAAAAAGGAAGTTCTCGCACTGGAGGTTCGAAAGGCAGATTCGACCCCTTTCCTGTGCCCTGTTTCCCGCCAATAAAATCATCTGTTCAGATATTTTTAGTTTGTGTAAAGCTTTAGACGGCTCGTTCTGTGATTGAGAAAAGTCGCCTGTTCACATCTCAGCGCTCCTGGATGACCCTAGAGGAGACACTTAGGATGATAATGAGCAGTTCAATGACTGTGAAATTAGTGAAGTAGGGACATGGCTACCAGTAATCATATTGGCTGGCCAGGTCAAAGTCCAGATGTCACAAAGGCTGGGCTGTTGTTGTTAGGTGCTGTTAAGTCGGGTCCGACTCATAACAACCCTATGTACAACAGAACGAAATACTCCCCAACACTGCCATGCACACAATCTTTTTATGCTTGAGCCCATTGTTGCAGCCACTGTGTTTCTACTTATTTTGAGTCATGCCACATCAACAAAAGGAGGTCCCAGGGGCTTCACTCCATTCCCATCATCATTAAGGGTGACTCTACTTTGAGGTGGCAACTCTTCCCCAGTTCTTTCTTGAATGCTTTCCAGCCTGGGGGGCTCATATTCTGACCGTGTATTTGACAGTGCTTCTCTGCTACTCATGGGGTTTTCAACGGCTGATTGTTTCAGGAGTGGGCTGCCAGGTCCTTCTCCCTGGTCTGTCTTAGTCTGGAAGCTCAGCTGAAACCCGTCCACCATGATGGGATTGGATACCACAGTGGTACAGCTGCAAGCATTGAAGAATAGCATCATACAATAATTTATACAAATCTTCAACGTATCTCTTAATACAAAGTTTTAGAGACCATTCGTTCTCATGATAACGCTGCACAAAATAAGATAGGGGGCATCACCATCACTCCAAAAACGTCCCCTTTCATTTTCCCAATCATTAAATCCCATCCTTCAGGTAACCACAACTCTGAGTCTAACACTATAGAACTACATGCTGTCAAAGTTCAAATAAATGCAATCTTACAGCATGATTGCCTGCAGCTGTAGCCCTGTGGCATCCAATCCCGTCAGATCTCGGAAGCTAAGCAGGGTTGGCCTGGTCAGTCCTTGGATGGGAGACGGCCTGGGAACACCAGGTACTGTAGGCTTGGGAGACAGACCCGGCAACCCACTCCCAAAAATCAATTTGCCATTGAAAACTCTATGAACAGCAGAGAAGCACTGACAATAGTGTTTTTCCTGTTGTACATAGGGTCACTGTGAGTCAGATACTGACTCAATGGCACCTAACAACAACAACAACAACAGCATAATTGTCGCCTGACTTCTTTTGCTCAAGCTATGTCTGTGAAATTCATCCCAGCCTGATGCACCATTAGATTCCATAGCTCACAATTCTCTTATTCTGACGATCAATCTTTGTTTCCATGCGGGAATCTGGTAGGTAGTGTTGCTATGAATGCCCTGTATATGTTATTCAGTGTTCATGAAGATGCATTTTCTTGGACAGATGTATCCAGAACTGGAATTGCTGGGTCATCGCTTAACCGTTGGTTCTTCTTTAGTAGAAAACAGACGCATTTTTCCTGAGGAGTTGAACCAATTAGTTTCCTCCCAGGAGTCCTGACAATGCAATTGTTCCATGTTCTCATTCATTTTATCAATGCTGATGTGCTGTGGTGCGACCTTTTGGGTTTGAATTTGCATTATTCTGAAGACTCATAAGATTAGACACTTTTTCATATCCTTGTTGGCCCTTGGGTATACTTTTTGGTGAGGTGCCTCTTTTGCCCAGTTTTTTAATTGGAGCGTCAGCATTTGGACATAGAATTGTAGTAGTTTAAATATTTGCATTGGATTGACACAATGGCTGCAACAATGGACTTAAACATAAAAAAGGTCATGCAATGGCACAATGTCAGGTAGTGTTTTGTTCTCGTACAAACGGGGTCACTATAAGTAGGACCCGACTCTATGGTACCGAAAAACAAACACAATAGGAATCCCTCGGGGTACATGTGTTGCACATCTTCTCCCTCTCTGTGGTTGCCCTTTTACTTCCTTAATTCATGTCTCATGATGAACAGGACTTCTTAGTCAACCCCAATTTATACTCCTATTCCATAGGGTACGGGAGAAGAACGTGGCCATCCACTCCCAAACCAATCCAGAAACAATCAGCCATAGAAAACCCGATGAGGGCTGCTCTGGGTTGGACCCAACTCCATAGCACCTAACAACAACAAAAAAAAAAAAAACAAATTCCATAGAGTACATCCTTCTTTTATCCTACAAAATGTTTCCTATCCTAAACCATTAGGATGCTCTATGTTATCTTCCCGAAGCTCTACGTTTGTCCTTTTCTATTTAGGTCTGTAATGCAGTTAGAATTGACTTAAGGACATTATGTGAGGCCTGGGTCAAGATTCATTCTCTTCATAGGGATATTCAGTTGACCCAGTTATTGGAAAAACCAACCTTACCCCACTCCGTTATAGTGACAGTAAATATTTTTTCAGGACTTCTGGTTCTTCCTCAAAGTCAAAATGGCCACGAAAGGTAAGCATTTTGAATCAATTCGGGACATCAAGGCAACCACAACAGTACAACTAAAGCTGTTTTCACAGGCTTCTCGAGTAGAGATGCCTGCAGCCAGACCACTGTGGTGTCCAATCCCATCAGGTCTCAGAAGCTAAGTAAGATAGGGCCTGGTTAGTCCTTGAATGAGAGACTGCCTGGGAACACCAGGTGCTGCAGGCTTGGGAGAAGGACCCGGCAACCCACTCCCAAAAATCAATCAGCCATTGAAAACCCTGTGAATAGCAGAGAAGCACTGACAATAGTGTTTCATCTGCTGTACATAGGGTTACTATGAGTCAGACACCAACTCGATGGCACCTAACAACAACAACAAAGTAGAGATTTAACACTCCTGGTGGAAATAATGATTCTACACATGAAAAGCCAGCCCACAACTAGAGGCAATCTCTGAAATGCAAAAAATAAAAAACAATAAAAAAGTGGCAATATTTTGGGTATTGGCCTAGTGAAAATGAACTCTTTATGGTCTGGTGTTTGGTTCTTAGGAGCTAAGTGGGCAACTGCTCCCATTTCCCAGGAGGGAAAATCAAGAGGGGGGAGGATCGGCGGACTTGCCCACAGTCACCAGCAGCAGCCTTGTGTGAAAGCCACAGCCGTAATGAGTCACAAGAAAATGGAGTTCCAAAAGCTGACCCTGTTTCCTCCAGAATCAAAGCCCCACTGCTCAAAGGAGGAACTTCCTTCCCAAGGCTCACTCGGGAGACGTTAGTAATTAATTACGAGTTGCAAACTGGTAAATTGGAGTTAATTATCTGGACAGATCTAATTGCAATTACAACTTTGTTGGAATTAAATAAAGCCACCACTTTAAAGTGCACAGAGCCTTTAAAGACATCGCTTACGGGCGTCTGAACACATCCATACAAGGTCACGTGCTTGTAGGGGTGTCCAGGCTGAGAAGTGTTCCATAGCACTCCAGTTTGGAGTGTAACACCCTTGCTCCTCTCTACCTGCCTCGCAGGGACCCCCAAGGTCACACAAAGGATGGATCTTGCCTTCTGTCCCATATACAACTAGTAATCCAAAGAGACAGTGAACATTTAATTTTTTAAAATTTATTATAGTAAAAGACACTTGGCCATTAATCTTCAACATCCTCCCCCGGTTTTGAACACACTTATCCCACCATTCTTGCCATTTTCTGAATCAGTTCTGGAAGTCCTGCTTTATGACATCTTTAGTTGCTCTGCCATGGCTGCTTTGATGTCCTGAATCGATTCAAAACATTCACCTTTCTTGGGCATTTGGACTTTGAGGAAGAGCCAGTATCCCGGTGCCAGATCCGGTGAATGAGGTGGATGAGGACACACCGTCGTGATTTTATTCAACAGAAATTGACACATGATGTAGAGCTTTGTGGTGATGGAGGATGGAACTAAAGACACTCACGAAAGAGGACTTCCAGAACTGCTTCAGAAAGAGAAAAGAACAATGGGATAAGGCAATTTCAACACCAGGGGGGAGTATTTTAAGGGGGATTCATGGCAATGTGTCTTTTTCTGCGATAATTTTTGTTTAAACAGTTACCATATTGTTTGATCACACCTCGTAGGTCTGGTAGAATGCCAAAGAGCTGGTGTAGTCTGGTGGGCTTTTAAATTGAGACAAGGTCTTGCTAAGTTATGTGGGCTGCCTCTGGCACCTAACAACAAACAACAAGGATTTGAACAAATCTTTCTCCTCCCATCCTGAGGGTATGAACGACACAATGAAAGGCAAAGATACGACACACAATGAAGCAAAATAACAAAAGGTAACAATAACCCTACTCGTGACAACAGCTAGCTCTGAGTGTGTACTCTGTTGCAGACATAAGCTTGTTACATACTGGGGTGCCCCAAAACATGTACTCACATTTTAAGAGCTATGTATTACTTTTCAAAGTTGAGGGTTTTTTTGTTTTTGTTTTTGATTTTGTTTTGCAGTACTAGAGGTTTAATGAGGCTGGGGTTTAGCTCAGTTGGTAGAGTGCTGCTGTACAGTCTCTGAGGTCCCAGGTTCGATTCCCAGCACCACAAAAATGGGAGAAGGATGTGGCAATCCACTCCCAAAGCAATCCCAAAATACTAAACAATGGAAAACCCCATGAGGGTTGCTATGAGTCGGACATGACTCAATGGCACCTAAGAACAACAACAAGAGGTTTGAACCCAGAGCCTCGCACACACGTTGCAAGTGCTCCACTGCTGAACTTCACACCCCCAGCCCCCTTTCTTACATTTTTATCTTGATACAGGGTCTCACTAAGTTATGGAGGCTGCCTTTGGCCTCAACATTGTGATCCTCCTGCCTCTACCTCCCAAGCCACTGAGATTACTGTGCCCAGCTACATGATTTTTTTTTCTTTCTTTTTCTTATTTTTGGTATAAAGACCCAAGGACTCGTGCACAATTTTGACATGCGCTCTCCCACTAAGCTGCACCCCCAGCCCCTTCTTTACTTTTTGTCTGCAGACAAGCTCTTGCTAAGTCACGCAGGCCTCCTCTGGCCTCGAACCAGCGATTGTCCTGCCTCTGCTTCCCAAGTCACTGGGATTCCAGGCACGAAGCACTGCATCCAGCTACATGGCATATACTTAACACAGCAAAATGGGAAGTTTTCATACCAAGATGTGTATACAATTTTTGGCCCCCTCTGGATATCATCTTATGCAGCCCTATAATGACCATCGGGCTGAGATTTAGCTCAGTTGGTAGAGCGCCGCTCTGCAGTCTCTGAAGCCCCGAGTTCAATTCCCAGCACCACAAAATGGGAGAAGGACGTGGCAACCCACTCCCAAGTCAATCCCAAAACAATCAGCCATTGAAAACCCTATGAGGGTCGCTATGAGTCAGATAACAACTGGATGGCACCTAACAACATAGCAATGACCATCAAGCTAAGCACCATGGTTACATCACAGGCACGGAGTGATCCACCCCCTGCAGGTTTCGCACAGCAATTGGTGCCGGTGTCTCTGCTCAGGAGCCTTCCCCACCAGCCCACACTGCCTTGGGTCCCCATTCCCTGAACCCCTTTCCCCAAACACCATGCAGGTACCCGGCCACCTACATCCGGACACCAGCAATGGATGAAAATGGTGAAAAGGACCAGCCGGAAGTATAATGTGATCTTGGCATTCAATACGCCCCAGAGAGACACTTGAGATGGGGAAGAAGAGACCCCCACACTCCCTAGAGAAATGGCTTGTGGTTAGCAAGAAATCAGCAAGCTGGATTTACAAGTCCCACACTGCCCTCTGGGACTTGGAAAATAATTGGAGTGAACAAAATCCGACATCAGAGCATGAGTAAGACCAGGTAGGGAAATCTTACCCAAGAGCAGGAACCGCCCCCGAGCCTATGCGGGAAGCCGCTGGGAGCGTAGGGTGCATTGGAGGGGGTCCTGCCCTGGGCTGATGGCCCCACTCTTTCCTGTCTCCATGAGTAGGTGCCAACTTCGTGTTACCCCTGTGCCAGGCGCTGTGGGCACTCCAGCAGGGATTTCCTCCCCTTCCAGATCTAACAGTGTCCAGACAGAGGCAGGCCCAGCACACGCGTAAGAGTCAATGCTAACTAAATAAGCAGAGGGCTGCGGATGATGGAGAAACCAGATCTCCACGGCCAGGGCTGGAAAATCTACAAAGGGCAAGCGACTTGCGAGCTGATAATCCGATTGGCCAGGGTGATAAAGAGCATTTCAAACAGACAAGAGAGAAGAAGTTTGTGAAGACGTGGACACAGGCATTCCAAGATAGTGTCGCGGGGAGAGGTGCGTTGCAGAGCTGGGGGGCTGGGGTTTAGCAAGGAAGGATTCCATTCCACTCCATTCTGTGCCATGGGAGGCTGGGGGGACAATGAGGCTCAGAGAGCCCGGGAGGGAGGCAGGGGTGTGGGCTCCTCTTCAGCCTCTAGAGGAGGGCCATCCATGGGGAGCCGCCAACCAGATGGCAAAGTGCGGAGTGGAGAATGGACGGGGGCGGAGGGGCTCAGGACATGGAGAGTCCAGGCCAGGACAAGCCCACAGAGGAGGTCAGCAATCCCACAGCCAGCTCAAGGTCACTAGGTCTCCTCGAGGGCAAACGGAGTCAGCTGGGGATGGAGCTATGGGCGCGGGTGATTGCTGTGTTCCAACCCCGCCCTGCAAGGCAACCGTGCTGGGGCCCCAGGGCTCCGCGGCCAGCCTGGGCCTGAGCCGCAGAGCCAGGCGGGCGCTGATCGCTCAGCCGCTTCCAAGGCTCCCTATGGCCGTCCCAGAGCCGGCAGCCGCTGCCTAGCAACCAGGCTGCTCCTGGCGGGCCCTGCCGCGCATGCGCAAGCACTAGTCCATGCACGCACGCGCGCGTGCACGCACACACACACACACACACACACACACACACACACACCAGCTCACACGTGCACACGCAGAGATGCATATGTATACACGTGGACACATGCACACGTCCTTGCACACACACAGGCATCTGCTGTCACATCACTGTGCACACCTATGTCCATGCACACGTGCTCCCAGGCACGCACGCACACACACAGATGCACACATACACGCACACGCTGCTCCTCCATCCCAGTAGGCTCAGGCCTTCTGGCCTTTGCCCACCCAGGGCCCTTCTTGAATTCTTCCTGCTAATCCTACCCCCGGACCCTGACTTGCTCCAACTCCTTCTTCTATGAAAAGCCATCTCTGACTGTTTCATGCTAAGTGCCCAAAGTTGGTGCTCCATGACATCTTTCTTTTCTCTTCCTTCCTCCTCCTCCTCTTCTCCTTTTCTTCTCCTCCTCCTCTTTCTCCTTTTCTTCTCCTCCTCCTCTTTCTCCTTTTCTTCTCCTCTTCCCCTCCTCCTCCTCCTCCTCTTTCTCCTTTTCTTCTCCTCCTCCTCTTTCTCCTTTTCTTCTCCTCTTCCCCTCCTCCTCCTCCTCCTCCTCTTCTCCTCCTCTTCCTCCTCTTCTCCTCCTCTTCCTCCTCCTTTTCCTCCTCCTCCTCCTCCTCCTCCTCTTCTTCTTCTTTTTCTTCTTCCTCTTCTTCTTCTTCTTCCTCTCTCTCTCTCTCTCTCCCTCTCTTTCTCTCTCTTTCTCTCTCTCCCTCCTGTGGATTGAACCCAGGGCCTCTCACATACTTTGGAAGCTCACTACCACTGGGCTCCACCCGCCCACCGGCCCGTTTTTTACTTTTTATTTTGAGTCACAATCTTGCTAAAATCTGCAGGCTACCTCTAACCTCGAACTTGTGATCCTCCTGCCTCCACTTCCCAGGTCTCCAGGATCACAGGTGCGCACCACCATACCATACCATACCCTTCTCGGAGATTCTCCTGTAGCGTCATTTTAGTCACCTGTAACAGGGGCTATGGGGGGAGCATAAATAGAGGGGTACAAAGGGGTGAGCAGTATAAATGCTGGTGGAGCCAGGAATGAGGGCGGGGGTGGAAGGGGCTGCCCCTGAGCAGGGGATTCCATTCCATTCCATTCCGTGCCTTTTGCTTGGGTCGGGTGCCAGGGTGCTCACACGGCACGTACAGCATCCCTGACGTTGACCTCTGCTTTCTCAGGCACAAGGACCAGCAGGAGAGACGGTACAAGGCACTGAAGGAGGACACGCTCCTCCTTGGCCCTGGAGTTTCCAGGGGTCCTTGGGGCCCTGAAATGAAGCTTTGAAACTACTGAAAGAAAATGTCAAGAAAAAAACTCTTCAACACATAGGCACAGGAAAGTACTTTCTTGAATTCCAACAGCCCAGGGGATAGTAGCATAGATTGACAAATTGGACAACGTGAAATTAAAAACTTTCTACCCAGTCAAGGGAACGACCTGCAGAATGGGAGAAAGTTTTTGCTAACATCTGACAGGGGATTAATATCTAGGATATATAAAGAACACAAAAAATTAAACACCAAAAGGACAAATAATCCAATCCATAAGTGGGCAGTTGAACTAAACAGATGGTTCTCAAAAGAAGAAATACAAATGGCCAATATACATATGAGAAACTGTTCAGCACCCTCAGCCATCAGGGAGCTGCACATCGAAACCACACAGAGAGGCCATCTCATCCAGTCAGAATGGCTTGCGTCAGCAAAATAAGCAGCAAATGCCGTTGGGGGAGCAAGGAGAAAGGGATCTTTACACATTGCTGGTGGGGCTGTAAACTGGTGCAGCCATTATGGAAATCAGTATGGAAGTTCCTCAGAAAACTAAAAATAGAATGAAGATAAGACACAGCTATACCACTCTTTTGGGGCTGGGATTTGGCTCAGTTGGTGGAGCACTGCGCTGCAGTCTCTGAGGTCCTGAGTTCAATTCCCAGCACCGCAAAAATGGGAGAAGGGCCTGGAAATCCACTCCCAAGGCAATCCCAAAACAGTCAGCCATTGAAAACCCTATGAGGGTCGCTATGAGTCAGATACCCACTCGACGGCACCTAACAACAACAATACCACTCTTGGACATAGCCCCTAGGAATCCGAGTTATCATGCCGTAGAGACTCTCACACTTCCATATTCACCACAGCACTGTTCACAATTGCAAAGATGTGGAACCAGCCCCAATGTCCAGCAACAGATGAATCATTTTTTTGTTGTTTTGCAGTTCTAGGGGGCTGAACCCACAGCCTTGCACACACACTGCCACTAAGCTGAACCTCAGCCCCATTCTTATTTTTTATCTTGAGACAGGGTTTCACTCAGTTACACAGGCTGCCTCTGGCTTCAAACATGCGACCCTCCTGCGTCTACCGCCCAAGTTGCTGGGATTACAGGTGTGCACCAGTGTGCTCGCCTATGTGAATAGAGTTTTTAAAATGTAGTATATCTGAGTTTGGTGGTGCATGCCTATAATCCCAGCTACTTGGGAAACAGAGGCAGTTTACACAACTTCGCAAGACCCTGCCTCAAAATAAAAAATAAAATGGGGGCTGGGGGTGCAGCTCAGTGGCAGAGCACTTGCAAAGTATGCACAAGGCCCAGCATTCAACTTTGTAGTACTGAAAAAAAAAAAAGAATGGTACATATACACAATGAAATATTGTGGGAAGGCATAGGAGCAACATGGTGGGTAATGAGGGAGAGACCAGTGCAAAACACAGAATTCAACTCTATGATAATCCCATCATGAAACTCATTATGTTCTTCTTGTTGTTGTTAGGTGTCATCAAGTCAGTGTCTGACTCACAGCGACCCTGCGTACAACAGGTGAAACACTATTGTCAGTACTTCTCTGGTGTGCATAGGGTTTTCAATGGCTAATTGATTTTTGGGAGTGGGTTGCTGAGTCCTTCTCCCAAGCCTACAGCACCTGGTGTTCCCAGGCGGTCTCCCATGCAAGGACTAACCAGGCCCGACCCTGCTTAGCTTCCAAGATCTGACAGGATCAGATACCATGAGGCTACGGCCACAGGCCAATATACTGTGTTCTTTCTCCAATCGCAATTGATCTCTTTCCCCCCAGGTAGGAATAATACATGCCTATGCAAAAGTGGGGTTGGAAAAGCCCAGGTCAGGGTCATGGTCCCCACAACGGGGCAAATCATACTATGTCACTAACATTCCTGAACCCACTTAAAAGGCCTCCTGGAATTATGTGGCAGGTGCTTTTTGTCTTAAAATGTGACTTCCCAGCCTGGCGCTGTGGTGTGCACCTGTAATCCCAGCTACGGGGGAGGCAGAGGCAGGAGGATCGCAAGTTGGAGGCCAGAGGCAGCCCGAGCAACTTAGAGAGACTCTGTCTCACAATTTGAAAAAAGATAGGAGACCGGGAGGCTTCGGGTGCAGCTCACTGATAAAGCACCAGCTTAGCATGTGTGAGAGATCCTGGGTTCAAACCCCAAGTACTGAAAACAAGAAAACACTGCGACTTCCTTTTAAGAGTCTTTGCCTTTTTCAACAAGTTTAAACGCTGTGGCTTTGGCCTTCCCTTGCTTAATTATTAATCACGGGATTGGAGGGGAAGCAGAAACATATGCGTGAGCAGAAGGGGCATTCTCAAAAACAAATGCTCCTTAGCCCACTTGACTGCAAATTTCTATTAATTCATTAAGTAAGATATACAGCATGAGATTCCAGGCAAAAGAACAAACACCATGTGTACTGCAGAGAGGCTAAATTTTCCTTTTAGCCTCTAAGACCCAGGAATGAGCACATGCTCAGAATTATTTTCCCAATCAACTGCTTCATGCGAGGAAAGCAGTATTGGCCGATCCAATTAGGTGCTCAGAAAGCTGCCTTTGTGAGTTAATGGAGGGTGGGGGTGGGAGGGTCTTTGGGGTCTTAGACATGGGGGGACAGGTGACAGCTACTGGAGCTGAAAAGCCTCCTTCAAGAGTCAAAGATATCTTTGGATGCCATGGGCTGCTTCTATAAGGGAATGAGCCCACCAGCACCAGGAGTATTCAAGCAGAGCTAAGTCTGGCTGGAAGAACTGCTATTTTGTGTAGGAGGTTGGAAGGTCTACCAAATGACCATGAAAGCCTCTACAAACTGTGAGCTTCTATTTAATACCTTCTAAAAGGTGAGACTTTTAGCCCCAGAGAACTGGTGGTGGTGGTGGTGGTGGTGGTGGTGGTGGTGGTGGTGGTGGTAGTGGTGGTGCTTGGTGGTGGT
>VMDO01016011.1:0-49172 GCA_007922755.1 Pedetes capensis
TATTGCCTATCTTGCCTTCTATAAGTTTTAAAGTTTCTGGTTTTATGTTGAGATCTTTTATCCATTTTGAGTTAACTCTCATGTATATTGAGAGATGCAGATCCACTTTCATTTTTCTGCATGTGGATGACCATGTTTCCCAGCACCATTTGTTGAAGAGGCTGTCCTTTTTCCAGTTTACTTGCTTTGCTCCTTTGTCAAAAATAAGGTGGCTATAGGTGTGTTGAGGTTTGAATGATGTCTTTTATGTCATGCCACAACTCCTCTGGTCTCTTATCACTTGTATGTAATGCATTAAACCTATACTTGAGGTGGCCTCTAAACTCAGGTGGGATATGCTCAAGGTCATACCTTGGCTCTTGAAAACTTGTTCTAATTTTCTTCAGCTTCAGTTTGAACTTGCATATGAGAAGTTGATGGTCTGATCCACAATCAGCACCTGGTCTTGTTTTGACATTTAATACAGAGCTTTTCCATCATCTCTTTTCACATATATAGTCAATTTGATGCCTGTATATTCCATCTGATGATGTCCATGTTTATAATCACCATTTATGTTGTTGAAAAAAATGTACTTGCAATGAAAAGGTCATTGGTCTGACAAAATTCTATTATGCGATCTCCCACATCATTTCTGTCACCAAGACCATATTTTCCAGCTACTGAACCTTCTTCTTTGTTTCCAACCTTTGCATTCCAGTCACCAGTAATTATCAGTACATCCTGATTGCATGTTTGATCTATTTCAGATTGCAGAAGCTGGTAGAAATCATCCCTTTCTTCGTTTGTGGCCTTACTGGTGGGTGCATAAATTTGAATAATAGTCATATTAACTGGCCTTCCTTGTGGACATATGGATATTATTCTATCACTGACAACATTGTATTTCAGGAAAGATCTTGAGATGTGTTTTTTGATGATGAATGCAACCCCATTTCTCTTTAGTTTGTCATTCCCAGCATAGTAGACCATATGATTATCTGACTCAAAGTGGCCCGTGCTGGTCCATTTTAGCTCACTGATGCCTAGGATATCAATGTTTACATGCTCCATTTCTCTTTTAATGATTTCTAATTTTCCTAGATTCATACTATGTACATTCCATGTTCCAATTATTAATGGATGTTTACAGTTGTTTCTCCTCATTTTGAGTCATGCAGCATCAGCAGATGGAGGTCCCTGAGGCTTTAATCCATTTCAGTCATCAAGGTAGACTCTAATTTGAGGAGGTAATTCTTCCCCAGTAGTCTTTTGAGTGCCTTCCAACCCAGGGGGCTCGTTTTCTGGCACTATATCTGACAGTGTTTCTTTGCTGTCCAGAGGGTTTTCAATGGCTAGTTGTTTTGGGAGTGGTTTGCCTGTGTCTACTCCCTAATCTGTTTTAGTCTGGAGGCTCAGCTGAAACCTGTCCACCATGGGTGATCCTACTGGTGTCCGAGATACCAGTGGCATAGCTTTCAGCCTCATCACAACACACAAGCCCCCACAGTGCGGCAAACTGACAGATGTGGGGGAGTACCTACTATACGTCACTCATATTCTAGAACAGGGGACTACAGTAGTGCATTAAACAGGCACAAATCCTTGCCCTTTTGGGGCGTATGTTCTAATGAGCAGAGACCAATAACCAAGTAAGATGGACAGTATGTCATGCAGGGGTAGGTGTTTGAGGGAGAATATAAAGCAAGGAAGGGAGATGGAGATGAAATGAGAGAGGGCATGATTTAAATAAGGTACTTCCTTCCTGCCTTCCTTTGTTCCTTTTTTCCTACCTACCTTCCATCCTTCCTTCTTTTCTTTTTTCCTTCCTTTCTTCCGTCCTACCTTCCATCTCTGGAGGGAGTTAAAATTCAAATAAATACACAAAGCAAGAGAAACTGACCTTGAAAATTAGGGGTTGACTGGCATTTGGTGAAGATCTACCTGTTAACTTTTTAGGTTTCTAGATTTCTACTTTTTAGCCTTCTAGGTTCCTAGGTTTCCTCAGGACTGACAGTTCCACCTCTTCCTTGTGTTCACCCCTCGAAGGAAGGGTCTGTGGGCTAATGCACACACAATGTTCAAAGATGAAAAATAGTTGCATCTTGAGTACTGCCTGGTGGTGGAAGCCTGTGAGTGATCGTAAACTTGCTGTAGCCCCAGAATGTATCCTTAATCAATGTCATGTTTGTTAAGGTCAGCTGTCAGGGCCTTGGAAGTTTACTCTCACCAAGTGACTTTAAAGTGTGCTTTACCATGGAAGGAAACTCAAGCCCCCTTGACCATATCAGAGGACAAACACCTTTCTTGCTTCTTCATATGGAAGTTATTATTGCCTTTGTGTGGACAGAAAATTACAGATTGATGGAGCTACATTTTCATGGACATTTTGGTGTCAGAGCATTTAAACAAATATATGCTTTGGGCATCTCCCCTCCCGCTCAGGAGACGATGTCTTAATTATTTTGACCAGAGCCAGACCATATTGTGCGTTGTAAACATCTGGTTTATCATTCATCCAGCTGAACTGGTTTATATTTTGTTAGAAGAAAAGGCTTGGGATTAAAGGCATTTAAGTAATTAAGCACACGTCAAGACAATTTGGTGATGGGTAAATATAGTCTCTGTTAAATGCCCCGTCCGGGGGCTCTGGTTTAGATTTACGTCCGGCTGGAGTGCAGGGATGAAAGCGGAATGCTGGGCAGATTGGGCCCTGTTCTGGGGGGAATCAAAACCAAATGGGTGTTTGGGAGTATGGCACCATTCCTCTAAGTACCTGTCCCAGAGGACGGCAGTTCCCTTTGAGTTTGGCCTGCAGGGAGCCCCTGCCACCCAGCCACATTTGCAGATTTAATGAGACTGTCTTTGGGAGGCAGATCTTAAACTCATGAGCTTTGATTGTTGCTCTGTGTCTCTGAAGCTAAATGATCGGCTCAGTGTCGATGATGAGGGTATGTTTTCAGGTACATGGACTGAGGCCTGAGCCCACCGAGGTCATGTTTTTTGGCTCTGAGATCTCTGGATATTTTGAGTCTGGGTCAGGTTGTATCAGGCTGAACAGAGGTGTGGTTCAGGGGGGCCAGAGAGGAAACAGCCTTTCCTTTGGGGCTTAGAGTTCTGAGCAACCTGTCTGAAGAGCCTGGTGCTGGGAAAGACAGATGGGTCCAGAGACCTTGGAGATCAGCCTCCAAGGGCCCTCAGAGGCCATACTGAGAGTGGGAAAAAGGAAAACAAAGGTTTTTACTTCTTCTTGGCCCCCATTCTGGGAGTAATAGGACCAAATCTTAGGTCCTCTCCCTCACCTGAGGAAAGAATATAGATGTGATCCTGAAGAAAGCTTTGCCATCCATTATGCCCAGATAGCTGGCACATGATGGAATCAATTAGCCCCATTTTGCTGAAAAGGAAGAAAAAAAATCAGAATTTCAATTCCCAAAGTGGGGACTCTTTTTAAAAAATATTGTATTACTTTCTTCTTTGAAAGTAGTTTCCATGCTTGCTTGGGGGTAGGCTCTTGGTTTCTGAAGTCTGAGGGTGAATAAAGAGGCCAAAGTCATCCCCATTCTTAGATAAGCTGTGGATGAGAAGTTACTTTTCCACTCCCTACCCCTTCCCCACCTTTCTCCTTTATCTGCCTTCCCCTGCTCCAGTGGCTTGCTGATTTAGGATCGCCCAAGATGCTACCTAGGTGTCCTGTAGGAGGCGCACAGCCACTAGTGATAGAGAAACATCAAGTTGCTACATTTTGGGGCCCTGGATTTCTGAGTTGTACTCAGGTTTCAAAACCTGAGTCTTTGCTACAAAGCAACAGACCATTTGCCTGGACTTCCTGTCTTAGGAGGCGGACTAATCAACTAAGAGTCTAGAGTTTCCTCATCAGTGTGGGACCTCAAACGAGGCAGTGGGGAGGGCAGGCACTTCTGATAAAAAAGAAGAGATGCAGAGTAACTGCAACCAGAAGACTGGAGACTCCTATGACAGTCACCCCTTCTGTGTCCCAGCAGTGAAATCAGTGCCTTGAGAGAGGTGGCTATGAGAGGCAGGCTCCCAGACCTAGGTCCCTTGCAGGCTATTGGGGGACACAAAACTGCCAGGAGACATGTCCCAGAAGTGAAGCGATCTGCCAGCTGTAGGCTGTGCTGGACGCAGAAACTTTATTTGAAGTGGGGGTGGGTGCACAGCTTTCGACCCTACTGGTTTCAGATCTTTCTGAGGATCTGGTAGCTGGACCCAGGAGTTCAGGTCGCCAGTCCAAGCCTCCCAGACCCCTGGCTATTGTGCTGAGAAAAGCTGAGAATTAGCAGAATTGCTGAGTAAGGTAAAACACCTGTTTCACTTTTTCTGCACAGCGTTGGGACTGCCTTTGGGGTCCATACGGCTGCTATGGAGAGCAGGGGTTGGGTGAGGTAGCTCCTGGGGTGCAGTCTCTCTGGGGCCCTACTCGCCTGTGATGCGTCAGCCTCTCTCCATGTCAACAGCACTGTTGTGGCTTTGAACTAGCCCCCTCCCGTAGCCTGTCCCAACATGGGTCTCCTCCCTTTGATTGCTGTGGGGTGCTTCACATTGCTGCGGTTAGGGCTCTTGAACTGATTAATGATGCTCTAAGTGAAACTGTAATCTTGGGAGTAAAACAAATCTGCAGCTCATCCAGCCTCCAGCACCCTCCCCCCATTGACACTCCCACCCTCTGCCCCTCTCTCCCCCTAAAGTTATTTCTCATGTTTTATGTTCATGCCAAGGAGGAAACTTAAAATCAGTAAAGGACTGCCGGCCCTTGGTGACGCAGCAGCTCCCAGACACTTGGCTTTCAGCTCCCTGGAGGAGGCTGTTCACTGAGGACCTCTGAAGCCTCCTGCGGGCCTCTGTACCACGTGAGGCCTGCCGTGTGGTCTTGGTGGCATTGCACAGCCTGGACTGTGATGAATTCGGGCAATTTTTGAGAAAGAGGAACTCATGGAGGAGAGGATTGTTTGAGATCCTCTTTGGTCTCTGAACATGTGGGTGGGGAGTGGGAATGTTGTTGTTGTTGTTAGGGGCTGTTGGGTCGGTGTACAACTCAGACTCATAGTGATCCTATATATAACAGGTGAAACACTATTTTTAGTGCTTCTATGCTATTCATAGGGTTTTCAGTGGCTGATTGTGTTTTGAGAGTGGGTTGCCGGGTCCTTCTCCCAAGCCTACAGGACCTGGTGTTCCCAGGCGGTCTCCCATCCAAGTACTGACTGGGCCCGGCCCTGCTTGGTTTGTGATATTTGATGGGATTGGATGCCACAGTGCCACAGCTGCAGGCCAGGGGTGGGGATGGGAGGTGGAAAACTATGAATTTTAGTGAGTATGTCTAGATTTGTTATACAACCTCATTGTGGCTCTAGAGCCATGCCAATGCAGATCTCTTAGTATTGGGACATCATATGCCTTTTCTCCGGTTGTCTTTTCATCTGACTACCATCTACATTGTATCTGGAAAGAATGCTAGAGGGCTGCAAGTGTGTGCAAGACAAGGGAAATCACACTGCACTGGAAGTTTCTTCTTCTTTCTCCCTCTCTGTGGTTAAATGTGGATCCTGACATGGCAAGATCCTTGGTATTATGGGTTGGTGAGGTATTGTCTTTCCCACCTGGAAGCCAGATAAGTTTTTCTGACCCAGAAAAGCTTACCTTGACTCAGACAGAACATACAGAATGCTTTATAGTTTCTGAATAAAGCCAAAAATGAAACAAGTAACCACACCTTTGTGTGGTATAGAAGTTCTCTGTTCTGAGTATATTGGAGTTAGTGGGACAGGACCATCTGTCCACTCCATGTTGATTTAGTGGAATCTATTATGTGCAACTGGTGTGAGGTACTGTTGGGATTAAAAAATGAATCCGTTGTTGTATACTTTTCAAACTTTTGATCTCAGGGAAACTTAATCCTTTTAAAAATTGTTGGGAGCACCCAAATGGTTTTTATGTGGGTGGGTTCTATTGATCAGCATTCATTGTATTAGAAGTAAAAACTGAGAAAAATTTTAAGACACAAGAATACACAAGCATACATTCTATTAGCCATGGCAGATGATGTCAACACACAACACAAAAGTCCACTGGACACTTGTGGGAGAATAAATGTGAAAGAGCAAATCATGTCTTAGTATCATTATAAAAATAGCCTTGACCTCATGAACCTCTTGAAAGAGTTATGGGGACTCTCAGGGTTCCCCTTACCTAATGGATGCTCTAGCCCAGACAAGCAGGTCAGCCATGGAGAGTGAATGACCACTTCCTTGTGAAGGAACAAGGTAGAGTGTGTTGGGGTACTCTGATGTCAACTTCTACTGATTATAATTAAAGCTATCCATATGGCCACACCTGCACTGTCCTGAACACAGAGTCCCACCTGCTGGGTGCGGTGTTGGCAGTGGTGGAAGGCTTTCAGGCTAGAATGATCTGAATTTTTGAGGTCATGAGGAATATGAAGCTGGAGAGAGTATCTTTGATGTTAAAACCTCACTTTGTATTTGGGATGTGGAAAACATTGTTCTTCCACTAAGAACTAAAGCTTGGCAAACATGTGTAGACTGGAAGGATATAGAGGAGCATGCAGTGATTCTCAGCTGGGAGGAGGGTGAGGGTTTATATTTATCAAAAAAGAAACAGGTTAAGTTGAGGACTACCTGTCCTAGAGTTGCTCTTCTCATCTTCCTTTCTTATGTAGGCATCAACTCTCTGATAGCGAACAATATCTACGAGGCTGCCTACCCACTTCATGATGTGAGTACCATTTTCATCAGCATTTACTTACTTTCTTCCAAAAATTGAAGACCATAGGCCATGCTATGGGTGAAAAGTGCAATATGAGCAAGGATGAATCATGAGGTTAAAATACCTTGGTGAACTCTGGACTACCTACTGTGGACAGTAACACCCAGTATGATTTTTGCTAAAGGTCTTAGACTATCCAGCAATTTCCCCAGGTGATTAAAGAGAGGAAATATTGTTGTGAAGGTGGGTGGGTGGTTATGGAAAGAAACTCAAAGGCCCAGGTAAGACACGATCTGGATTGTCAGTGAAGCATTCCTTGGCTGGGAGCAATGTTCAGAACAGCCCATAATGCAACACCATGATATTTTTCAAGGTAGTTTATGGAGAACTTAACTGGCCCTTGAACTAAATGCCTTGTGGCTATACCCTTTGTCTGATGGGCCCCAACTTCAGCATCTGTTGTGCATGCATGCCTTGTGTGGGTCTGCACACCAGCAATCTCTCAGCTGTGAGCTTTCCCCATCATGACATCTTGGCCGTCACATGCACAAAGCTAAGTTCTACCAGTTGTGGACAAGGGTGAGCATGGCGTGGTATGGGGCAATTTTCATGTGATGCACTAACCCATTTTCAGGCACAGGCTCTGCCCTTGCTTTGGCTGTGAGTAGCCCAGGCTCATCTCTGAAGCACGTGAAGGGGAGTATCTTCATGTGAGCAGTAATCCCAGTAAACATTTCAAGTGTTAATGACTAGGAAAGTGGAATATTGGCCCTTTACTGTGCTGTGTTTGTGACTTTCTTTAAATGGAACTGAAAGAAAAGGATGGCATTAGAAAATGAAAAAAGAAGATCCTTTCTTATTTGGCATCCAGTGTTGATAATTCCGTTGGCTTTATCTAGTTTCCCCTTCCCCTTTTCTCCTCCAGGGCGAATATGATAGTCCAGGAGATGACATGAATGACAGAAAGGTAAGCTGTGTTGAGTGTTTGGGCATGTAAGACAGTGGATGAGCTGCAAGCATCCTAGATGTTCTGTTTACCTGCCTATTTATTATCCATGGTTCTTCCATAGTTGCCCACCCTCAGGCATTTGAGTGAGTGTTGTGGGGGCAATCCTGCCACTTAGGGCCTGAGAGAGCAGCTGTGCTAACCATTCTGAAATATATCCAACAGTCCCTCACACATCCCTTATCCCACCCTCCAAAGACAAGACAGCACCAATTAAGAAACACTGATAGTCCATTTTCCTTAATGTACAGGTGTGGAAACCAACACTGGAAGATGGAGCCCTTTGCCAATCTTCTACAAACACACAAAGGGACTCAGAACACCTTTGTCTCTCAAACCCACTGTCCCTGCCCCAAATGTGTAATTATCCATGCCACGATGGCTTCTTTTCTGATCATTTTAAAGTGATTTTTCCTATCTTTAGGCAGATAAGTGGGGTGTGATATTAGGTGCCAGATCTGAATCAGCAGATCCAACTCATAGCAACCCTAAGTACAGCAGAATGCAACACTACCCAACACTGTGCCATGCACATGATCATTTTATGTTTGAGACCATTTTTGCAGTCACAATGTTTCTTCTCATTTTGAGTTATACCACATTAGCAAAAGGTGGTCACAGGGGCTTTATTCTTGCATTTCAGGCTGGCTCTACTTTGAAGAGGCAACTTTTCCCCAGTCATCTTTTGAAGGCCTACCAGCCTGGGGAGGCTCATTTGCCAGCATTACATTTGACAGTGCATCTCTGCTATTCATAGTGTTTTCAATGGCTAATTGTTTTGGGAGTGGGTTGCTGGATCCTTCTCCCTAGTCTGTCTTAGTCTGGAAGCTCAGCTGAAACTTGTCCACCATGGGTGGCCCTGCTGGTGTCTGAAATACTGGTGGCATAGCTTTCAGCATCACAGCATCACACAATCCCCCACAGCATGGAAAACTGGCAGATATGTGGGGGAATTAGGGTATAGCCACTCCCAAATTACAGATGAGAAAGCTCAGGAAGAAAGAGGTTGTGTCATGCTGCATATTCCCAGTAGCTAGGGACTAGAGGTTACATTAAGATGCCTGTTTGTCCTCTTGGAAAGATCTCTCCAATGGCAGCCATGGAGCCTGATCATATTGTGCTTTGCCCAGCCCTCCACACAGATCTGTTTATCTGTTGATTGATACACTGGGGTCACAGGTGTGTCCCCTTCCCTGCTATAGGCCAGCATAGTAATGGATGACTGAACCACTATAGCAGGGACATGTCCATGAGCCCCACATGCCACCCTCCCACCTAGCCTCTAGCAGCTTGAGTAAGTGGGGGGTGGGGAGCAAGGGTGGGAGAGATGAGGAATTGACACTCAGTAAGTTCCCCCCCATCTCTGTTGCCTGGAAAATCATTCATCCCCCAAGTTGCCTTTTGAGCAGCCTTCTTTTTATCCTGCCTATTAGTCCCTGTTATGAAGTGTTAAGTATTAAAAACATAAAAGGTCTTTTCCAGAAATACTGTTGTGATTGCTTACACATGTCCCCTCTCTGCCTGCCTAGGGAATCTGCTGTAGTATTTCGATGTCTTAACCTCATCTGTTTTCTATCTGATACTAATAGTCTCAGCATTTAATTTCCTGAAAAGCTCTGCATCAGATTTAAAGGAAAAGGAGGAAGTATTTCTCCCCACATCTCACCTCTATCACCCAACCATTTTCTGTCCTCCCACACTGTAATTTTCATGCTCCTCCCCTTTAAACAGCCATCACCATCCACTGCCTGCCTAAGAAACCTCCTGATGGGTGGTGGTGACCTAGCCTGTCCAGGAATACCACAGAGACCAGGAGCACACAGTAACTCATGGGAGAAACTGGGTAGCCTTCTGTTACCGGCACTAGTGGAGAGAAGCAAGTTGTTGGCTGTCCCAAAGACATGAGTATTTGTCTTTGGAATGATGATATATTATTATTAACAACACTAATACTTTTTAACCACAAAAAATTCCTTCTAGAATCCATCTTGCTTAAGCTGACACAGTGGTCTTGGTACATAGCCCTGCTGGTAGAGTAGGTCAGCAATGAGAGGTGAGGAGAGACCTACCAGGATGGAGTCACCTCCTGAGGGTGATTCCCAGAGCCTCACCTGCATGCAGTGAAGAAGCATCTTTGGATGATAAGAGAACCCCTTCTCCTGGCATTCCCTTGAGGTGCTGACTATTCTTGCTGTCCTTTATTTCCTCTACCCAGGTCAAGGTTAGGGAAGGGAGCTTTGGCATAGTAGAGGATGAGAGATGCCATTAGGAGAATGCAAGTTCTTTTGGGAAAGTGATGCTCAGCCAGGGCAGGGGCCTGTTTGCAATGTCCATAAATGACTGAAATCAGGACTAAAGCCTTGCCGTCCATAGCCCAGCCAATGTTCTTTAGTCCCACTGAGGCAGCTTCTTCCATGTAGCAAAAGGCTTCTCATTTCAGTGGTATGTGGGTGGGGAGGAGCAAACCCCTCTGGCTATGTGTACCACTCTTGGTTGTTTGGTGACATTATAATAGACAAGTGTTCTTCCAGATAGCTGAAGGGGGGAGTCTGGCCAGGTACAGGGAGAACACCCTGCTTTTGGAGCTGGAGAGTCAGGCAAGGCCTTGGGAGAGATGGGGTATGATGGCTTCTTGGGGGGCAGTTGGGGATGATTTGCAACAGTATCCAAAGCTGTCCACACCACTAGCACCTGGATGTTTCCTTCACCATTTCCTTGCACTTTGCGGTGGTTTCCAGGGTCTCCCCAAGGTCCAAGCTGGGATCAGGCTGACTGCAGGTGAGCCTGATGCTCTGGAGAATGGGAAGCTCTGTCCCCTCCAGCTTGCCTGGTGTGGCTGTGCTGACTTGATGCCTCAGTCCCAGGTAGGGGTTGGCAGCTCCCTTGCTTACCTGCTGGAGGGTATTAAGCATAGCCTTCTCCCTAGAGAGCAGGGAGATCTTGCCTTCCTAGAAATCAGGGCAGCCAGGACAGGGAGAAGCCTGGGGCTAGGATGATCCCTCTTGGCTCCCAAAGCTGCCTAGGCCCACAGCTGCCAAAGCTGCCTAGTCTCCTGGAGGATCCCAGAGAAATGACTGTCCCTGTCTTCTGAGGGCTGCTTGGCTCCATAGGGCTTCTTCACCCACACACAAGGCATAGTACTAGAATGTGGTTCTTTAGTATTTTGGAAACCATTGCTTCTGGGTTTTCCAGCCTTTGCATGTAGCCTTGTTCTCCAGTGGGTGGTTTGTAAGTGACCCACAGGAGGGAATGCGAAGAGAATTAGTTCTGCATGTTAAGGGCCCACATTTTGGACCAGGAAGGCACTCTTCTCTTTGGGCTCACTTGAATATTTTCCATGCTATATTAATTGCATTGTACTATACAGAGAAGTGGAGACCTAGGTAGTTGCCATTATAGTATTTGCCAAGTGTTCAAGTAGGTCACTGCAGGATCCATGAGTAGAACCCAGTCTCTTCTGTTCAGACCCACCACTGTTCCATGAAAACCTCTGAGGGGTCTATAGCTGGCATCTTTCTCCCTGTCCCAGGTCTTGCTGCTCTCTGAGGAGCTTGTGGCCTCAGAGAGCACTGTGAGTTCCAAACACCTTGCTATTCTCTGGCATTGCAAAGGGTTTGAACACCTGAGTTCCTTTACAGCCCTATGAAATACTTACATCAGTGACCCACAGTCAAATGTGCTTCCCAGGCAGTGGAACATGCTCTTTGTTTGCTGGGGCAGTCTGGGAGGCTGTCGTGTCCTGTCATAAAGGCTTGGGGTTAGACAGACATGGCTGAATTCCATCTGGGTTCTCTGCAAGAAGCTCTTATCTGTCAGGAAGGAGCTGCAGCTTCTGTGTGATTGATTTGTAGGGTTGGCCCATTGGTGAATAGGGGACATGTTAACATTAAGAAAGTCAATGTGCTAAGAGCCATAAGTTTAAAGGGAGTGTTGCAAGTTACCATAGTTGTCTGTCAGCACTGTACTCATACTCAACTCACCTTTATGCGGCCAAGACTCCAGAGCACATGTCTCTTCACCCTGTTGCTAGCATTTTCTAAGACCTTGGAGCCTAGAATTTATCATGACCCACTTGGTCTTAACTGAGTTTGATGGAAGATGCTTAGAGGAAGGGTCTGTATCACTCTCCCCATCCTTCCCTCTCTCTGCTGCAGGTGATAGAAGGGAGTATGGGCTGGTCTGTCTGACTCATGTGCACATTAAGGCATAAATGCTTCAGATTTGGGGCTCCATAGCTCCAGGTGTCCCTTTTCAGGGGATGCCTAATGGGGCCCTCCTCTGTATCCACCTGGTCCTTCTGTATTAAGCTCAAGCACATTCTTGGCTCATCTTTACCTCTATCCATAGCTATGGACATAGTTTTGTGTTTGGAGGCTTGGATACCACACTGAGAGGTAGGAACTTGGAAGAGTCTTACAACAGGTCTGGAATCTAAGCAGGGGTGGGCTTCTGATGTTTCCTTTCCATTTGGGCTGCAGCCAATTGGGCTGTACTTGTTTCTTTGGGCATTTTTAGTTTTTCCTTCCAAGGCAGTGGCAAATAGGTATTATCAGGCTTAAGTTTGGACTGGATGCATGACTTATGTAGGAATTTTCTCTGAAGATCAGGGCGTATGAGGCAGGCAATGACATCCCACTGTCCTTAGGGGGCCCCTGTCTGTATCTCCTGATGTAAGCTGGACTCCCTTTAGGTCACAAATAATGTCACTGTGACAATGAGATACTGGCAAGCCCAGGGTTGGCACTCATGAGAGAGAATCAAAATCCAGGGCATAGAGGCACCAAAGACAGGGAAAAGGACGAGATGTACTAATAAAATCAGAGTAGGTTAGGAGATGCCATACTGAAATGAACAGAATTAGTGCTTGGCTGGGAATTCAGATCTTCCCCTGCCATCATATACTGTGAAACCCCTTTTTGTGTCTTGAGTTTCTTCCTTTGTAAATGATAACTGTGAATGCAACTTGCTTCACCTGTCTGCATTATTTCTGGCTGTATTTTACAATTTTTGGGAAGTATTAAGATAATAAAAGTCTATAGTCACTAATTAGGAATGCCAGTTTTCATTTCAATTTTAATATCATGTCTTTAAAGGTTCTTAGGTGAAAATGACCCCCACGTGTCTGTCAGCTTGTCATGCTGTGAGGGCTTTTGTGTTTCGGTGGTGCTGAAAGCTATGCCACCAGTATTTCAGACACCAGCAGGGCCACCCATGGTGGCCAGGTTTCTTGTGAGCTTCTAGAATAAGACAGACTAGGGCAAGGACCTGGCAGCCCACTCCCAAAACAATTAGCCATTGAAAACCCTATGAATAGCAGAGAAATACTGTCAAATATAGTGCTGGAAAATGAGATCCCCAGGCTGGAAGGCCTTCAAAAGATGACTGGGGAAGAGTTGCCTCCTCAAAGTAGAGCCATCCTGAAATGCAGGAATGGAGTAAAGTCCTTGGGACCTCCTTTTGCTGATGTGGGATGACTCAAAATGAGAAGAAACATAGTGGCAGCAACAACAGGTCCATAAAAAGATCATGTGCAGGGCACAGTATTGGGGAGTATTTCCTTCTGTTGTACATAGGGTTGCTGTGAATCAGGCCTGGCTCAATGGCATCTAACAACAACAACAACAACAACAACAACAACAACAATAACAACGTGAAAATAATGGCTTCCTGTAGCGCTGATGTTCAGCTTGTAGGCAAAACATCACATTAGAGTAGTTTCTCCTTGGCAGATTTCCTTGAAAATTTGTGTGATATGTAAGGAAGTGCTATGTGTAAGGAGCATAAAGAACACAACAAAATAGCAACTGTACTATCAGTACTAGACTGATGGTTTGATTAAGTACCCATAACTACTCAGCATGGTTATGTAGATAAAATCTAATGGTGGTCCATCACTAAATTATTTTACTTACTGGTGGATGGTTGGTGAAAATTGTTGACCCAGGATTTGAAACTAGAATACTGGGGAGGAGGTTTCCCCTGGGATTGATGTACAGGTTTGCTCCACCTGCTGGTTCTGCCAGAATTGCTACAGAATTCTCACAAGATGGCGGAGCATGGTGTTTTTGGTGTAGCATTTCCTCCCTTTGCCTCTTGCATGTGCTCCACTGAGGTTTTGTCCTTCCTCCTCACCTGGGACATCATCACTTTCAAGTCCCTGAATCCATTGGTCACCTTTCTGTTCTTATCTGACCTGACCCATCAGCAGCATTTGACACAATTTAACATTTTCTTCTCTTAGAAACCTTTTCTTCTTGGCTTCCAGGACCCCACCCCTACTCCTACTCTTCCTCCACACCATTGACAGCTCCTCTGCCCCCTTGCTGGTTCTTCATCATCCCCCAGTCTTCTAAACATGAGAGTTCCCAGGTCCAGATCGCAGAGCTCTTCTCAATGTATTCTTTCTTCTTTGGTAATTGCATCCATGATCTAATGACTTGTAATCATCTCTTCTCCAATATCTCCTAAATTTATATCTCCAGATTGGACCCCCCTTTGTGCTCCAGATTTTTATACCCAGCTGCTTATTCAACATCCCCATGTCGATGGTTAAAGAGTATATCAAATCAATGCATCCTGAAGTGAGCTCTCAATGTACGTACAACAACAAAAGTGAGCTCTTGGGTCCACTTCTCTTAACTTTTTCTCCCTATAGTCTTCCCTCTTTCAGTAAAGGAATCACTGTTACTCAAGTGCCAAGTTCTCATTTCCTCACATCCAAGTAGATTTAATCACTTTTCCCTATACCTCCCATGACCCCCATGGTTCCAGGCATCATTTTTCCCCTGGGCCCTTCCCACAGCCTCTTGCTCCTCTACTCACTCTCAATCAGATTTCCACACAGAAGCCAGGGTGAACCTTCCACAATCTAAGTCAGATTGTTTCTTCTTTCACTTGCACATCTCTCAATGGCTTCTTTCAAAGTCCAAAGCTTTCAGCATGGCCTGCCAGCCCCTGAATAATCTGCCCACCCTGGTACTTCCTGACATTATCTTCCATTGTTTCCCCTGTGCTCACTTTGCCCCAGTCACATGTTTTCCCTTTTCTTCCTAGGATATACGATAGGTACTCGCCTCCAGGATTTGCATAGGAACAATGTTCTTCTAGTTGCAACTTTACCCCATTTCCTTCTGGTCTCAGTTCAAATGTCACCTCCTCAGAGAGGCCTTTTTTGGGCATGTTATCTAAAGTAGCTCCTTACCTGATGTCCCTTCACATACCCCTTACCTTGATTTATTTTTATGGCATTTGGTGAATCTCACAAGCATGGAAGTTTGTAGTTATCTTCTCATATCAGGTCTGAACTCCATGGCAGCATAGACGTCATTTGCTTTACTGCTATATCTGTTGTTGTTATTGTTAGGTGCCGTTGAGTCGGTATCTGACTCATAGCGACCCTCATAGGGTTTTCAATGGCTGACTGTTTCGGGATTGCCTTGGGAGTGGATTGCCAGGCCCTTCTCCCATTTTTGTGGTGCTGGGAATTGAACTCGGGACCTCAGAGACTGCAGTGCAGTGCTCTACCAACTGAGCTAAATTCCAGCCACTGCTGTATCTAGGGTTTGGGAAATGCCTGGCATGTCAGAGATGTGCAATGAGTACTTGTTAAATGAGTGACTAGTGAATGTCAGGGCTCATTTTGCTGGACAAGGCAAGACAAAGGAATTAAGAAGGAAGAATGATGCTTATCATATACAGGACTGTCTCTGAGTGTGATATGGGTAACCTCTGTTATTTGGGGAAGAAGAAGGCAGTTTCTCTAACTCCCTACCTTTGGAGCCCTCCCTTGTGGATGTCTCATGAGACTTCTTCTAGAAGCTGGGCTTTGGGGATAAAAATTGGGCTTGCTAGAATGGACAAAACAAAATGAACAGTTGCCTACATTCACCCCTGATTTGTCTTCCTATTTTTCTCACTTAGCTGCTATATCAGGAATGGGCACGCTATGGAGTGTTTTATAAGTTTCAGCCTATTGACCTTATCAGGTAAGTTGTGGGAGGGGACTTGTGGGAGGGTATTGAAGATGCAAATTCTAAAAGATACATTGCCAACTCTCTTGGCCCCTGTCTGTCTGTTGTTCAAGCACAGGGGCCTGCTTTTCTAGAGTGTATGATCCCTGCCTTGTATCTCATGGCTGGGGAAGCAGCAGTGGGATGGGGAGGGAAATGGAGTCTGTGCGGGGCAGAAGATAATGTAGCCTGATATCCCATGACTTCCCTTTTGAAGTCCTATGCATTGTGGTCTGTCTTTCCCTGTCAGCTCTTTGAGAGTGGAAGAGCCTTCTCTCTCATTCTTTTCCTCCACATGGTCCTAGAAAAGGACCTGTGTGAAGCAGACCTTGGGTGATGCCGAAGTGGCCACATTGTTGGCAAAGGGAAGGGAAGGTCTAACAAATCACATGGGGAATAAGCTGGTCTGCCTGATAGGGAGCATGGGCTTTTCATAGCTTTACTTACCTGGAAAGGAGGAAAGATTGGGTCCTGGAATCCCTCCCTTCAGTGCTGCCTCCAGAATGATGTCTTTTGTTGGCACATTGGGAATTACCAAGCTTTTATAACACATTGATGAAAGATCTTTTGACAGAAATTACCAGAATGCAGTAGGTCTGACTAACCTAGAATGGGTAAGGGCTCTAGAATCACAATATGCTCTTTGAGCCCAGCCTCCTTCCTGGCTGGATTGTTGGGTGGCAACACTGGGAAGTGCAGAAGTGCTGAGCTGAGGGTCTGGAAACCTGGGTCCTTGTTCACATCTGGCCACACTAAGTGCTACTGTTTCTTTGTGACTTTCCTTCTTTGGTCTTCAAGGTGCTGATGGTCATAAATTGAGAGATCTGTGAACTAACTTGGTAGGATATACTCACTCATCTGGAAAAGATAAGGGGCCTAGCTTACAGAAGACCTCAAGGCTGACATAAAGGCTTCTCTACCCTGTAGTCACTTGTGGCTCTTCCAATGAGCTAATTAGCCAGGCTGCAAAGACAGTGTTGCTGCATGATGTCCTTAGGCTGGAAATGTGAGAGGGGCAGCCACCAAAAGGACTGAGTCCAGAGAGGGATTCCATCCTCTTCTTAGAAAAAGAAAGCAGTACTGGGACTAGAGTTTGGGCAGGTTTTCCTCCTACGCTGAGATGTGACGGCCCTCCCAGGGAATGGGAGAAGCAGGTGTTTGGGTCCAGGAGCAGGGAGGTGGGGTGATTGTGACCAAGGGTTCCTCACCCAGTAGTTCTGTTCCCTGGCTGCCTTTTGTGGCGTGGGCCACCTAGCCTGTTCGGGGTCACCCCAAGGTTGCTTCCTCCATTCATGGTGGGCCTTGATCTCTCTCTCTCTCTCCCTCTCCTCTGTTTCTCAAGTGGCCACCCACCTCTGTCGCCTGTTTCGTCCAAATACCCATTCGTTTTTTTAAAAGTATAAATAAAAAATACAAATTCTCCCTGCCGGAGAGCCCTGTCTTTTCCCCAGAGACCCCAGGTGACTTGCCTGCCAGCCAAGTGGGAAATGGCTCCAATATGTGCTCGTTTTTGACCACCAAAGCAGCCTCACCTGCAGGGGAAGAGTTGCCTTTAGAGCAGAGCCCGGCTGTGGGGCCTGGCGGGTTGGGAGAGCTCAGCTCTGTCTAGACAGGGCACAGGGAGCCAGAGTGGAGCTGGAGGCTGTCCACAGCACCTCACAGATGAGGGCTCAGGGTGCACACACACCAAGGCCAGCGGCTTGGTGGGGATGTGGGGAGGGCTGAGCCTGGAGAATGGGGAAGATGGGGTGGACATTGGGAGTGGAGGGACCGGGTGCTGTCGTCTGCCCAGTGGCCTAAGGAACTCTCACCTCAAAGAACTGGTGGGAAGGGAAGTGATGGTCATAGGGGAGATGTGAGGGAGAGGAAAGGGCAGATGCTCCAGGGGTACAAGTGGGCAAGAGACAGGGATGATGCCCTCGGCAGGGGACTGGAGAGCCGGTAAAGAAAAGGAAAGGCTCCTCCCCCTCAGCAAGCTCTGTGCTGAACTCATTACTCCACACTCTCCCAAATGGCCCCACCTCACTTTATCTGATTCTATCAACAGCCTCTCTGTCCCCATCTTCTTCTGTGGATTGCAGAGATCCCTGCTGCCCTTTCCTTTCCCACTTCTTAATCTTATTCCAAGTCTTGCAGAGGCTTCTGCAGCACCACGTCTCTCTTGTACCTCTTCTCCTCTACCTTTTCTGCCACCATCTGCAAGGACCCACTCAGCCCACAAAGCTGCTGGCTCCCTTCTCTGAGTTGTCAGGAACGCCACACTTTGACAGTTTTGTTCCATTGCTACTTGCTGATGTGCACTGCACCTTCTTGGTGCCTCACATAGAAGCTGCACTTGTGTCCTTGGTTTAGAGATGGATGTAAGCAGGGGAGAATTTCACAAGTTGAATATGATAATTTATGCAAATGCCTGGCCAGGTACTCCCTGCCTTTTCCTAGGGCACTCTGCTCCTCATTTTAGCATCAAGCTTCTGTTCTTCCTCTGGAACTCTATTGCTCAACCCTTATGCCAATGGCTTGGTTCATTCTAAGTGCTTACACAAGCAGGTGTGTTGGCAGACTCAAAAGCCCAGGACTGGTTTTCTTTCCCCTTCCACAGGCCTTCAGGCCTAATCGTGAGTCTTGGGGCTTGAGGCTTCCTTGCTGGAAGTTGCAAGTCAACAAAGGGCAGGCAAGGTGCTCTTCACACCTGCCTCACTGGCTGCACCATCGCTGGTGCCCAGCAGGCTGCACTGTGAGCCTGCTGATGGGCCTCCCCAGCCCAGCAGGACTCTCCACACTCGATCCTACCATTGCCTTAGGAACCTTGGGGCTATGGGCCCTGACTCTGTACATACGTGCGAGCGTGTGTGTGTGTGTGTGCACGCACGCGAGTGCTCACATATGTGTGTTGAGTTGCCTGGAAAGTTTCCGGGGGGGGGGGGCACCCAGCTGTATGAATGCAATTCAGCCCAGACGATTCCTCAGGGAACTGCCAGCCAGCAGAACTTGTACCCTGGCAGAAATAGTTTCTGACCAAGATTAAGGAGAAATGAAACCTGGGATGGAGTGAAATGGCTCTTCTAGCCCTTTGGGGAACCATAAGGGGATTTTCCCAGCTAGGGGAGGAGGTTTTGGCCTGCACTGCTTTGATTCAGTGCCACCAGAACCCAGGAGGGAGAAGGCCTTTATTTTCAAGTTCAATGCTATGAGAACCCAGGAGGGAAGTAGCCCTTATTTTCATGTTAAGTGCTGTGAGAACACAGGAGGGAGACAGCCTTTATTTTCTGGGGATCTTGGGAGCCTGAGGCATTTTGGATTTGAACAGATCTGATGTAATACTAGTTAAAGTCATGGCCTGTCTTTTCACTGAGTTTAGCGTCTGCTCACAAGCTAATTTTCCTAGCTTGAGGTTTTGTTGTGAATGAGGCAAAGTAATAGTCTAACTATCTCCTGAGTTTGATTTATCTCCTGACTTCATTTTGCTGAAAGTGATGTCTAAAAAGTTTTTATTTTTAAGCATCTGCCACTGCCTCCCTGTGATAGCATGAGAAGTTTGCAGAGTCCATTAGGTTCAGGGTCCACTAGGCAACCCAATGACTTTGGGGAATTCACCAAGCAGAGAATGCATTATACAGAACCAGTTGTATACCCAAGTTCAGCCTTGGAAAGGCAGGGGTCCTGACTCATTCTCATCTTCAAGGATGCTCAACTCATGAGTGTGGCTTCGTGCACTTAAAACCAGGCTCAAGTATGAAGTCCAGCCAGGAAAATATTCTGGAAGTCTCCCTGTAATCTCCTAACTTGATGCCTTGGGATATGAGACAGTTTCCACAATAATCTCAACATGATGTCTACAGGGGAACCATTTCAAGAGACTTTGGGTAGCTCTGGGCCCCCACCTTGCTATACATCTCCACCATCTTAGAAGCTCCAACCTGGCCAGCCGCATTGTGGAGAGTTGGCCAGAACCCTGGCCTCACAGGCCTTGGCCGCACCCCGCCCCCTACTGCCAGGCATAGGTCTTTTTTCTTGCCCACGTTCTCCAGGACTGCCAAAAGCAAGCTGTGTGGGTTGATCTATCACTCTTGGTCTCTGAGCCCTACTCCTACCCTCCTGAAATGTGACCCATTCAAATCCCTCCAGGAGAGAGGCAGAGGAGGCCACCTTCTTGCTCAGGAGGCTTCTCGGTAGGGCAGACCAGGCTTCAGAAGGCCACAGGTGGTTTGGGGGAAGGAATGGAACACAATGCAACAAACGTTTACCCACACTTACAATGAGCAAGCACCTTTGCCCAGCAATATGGGGAGGCACCAAAAGGCTTAAGGTAGAGCTCATAGCGTTTAGCGTTTATGTAGGGAGACGGGTATGTGCAAGACAGGATGAAGTTAAGCCTATAAGGATTATAATGAGCAAACATAATAGCACAAGGCAACAGAGGAAGAATATAACTACTGCTAACAGAATAAGGGAAGAAGTCCTACAAGAGGGGCACTTGAATCAGAAGTGTCTCTTTTGGAAGAACTAAATTAAAAAGTGTGTCTCTATCGCCAGCCTGGATTACCCTGTATATGGATTTATTACTTAGGCTGGTATTAGTGCCTGAAAATTACAGTTGCCCAGTGCCAGATCCTTTCTTGCTATTAATTAGGACTGATCAGTTTACATAGTTGGCTTACAGCCCTCATTTCTAAGGACTTTTTGCCTACCTGGTCCATGTCCCTTGCTCTGCCCTATGAATTAGCAGGGAGTCCAAGGATGGAAGGAAGATAGGCTGGATCCACAAGAGGAGGCTAAGGAGAGATGGCGCCTTTGCATGGGCCTTAATAATTGAGGGTTGGATTTGTTGGGAAACATCTTGCATCCCCGGGAGACATGATACCTCATGAGCCTGAAGAATATTTTTCTTTAACCTCTGAGGTTGTGAGAGCAGAGTAGACAGAGAAGAGCAGACAGTGTCTGGGTGAGGTAAGGCCAAAACAAGGATGTGAATGTTCTGTGTCTCTATACTGCTGGTCCATTTTAGGGATTAGGATGCATGTCAGGCTGTTGGTTAAATCTAAGCTGTGAAAAGGCTCTGAAAGTATCCTTTCTCTCACTCCCTCCACACAGTGCCCACTGATTCCAATCTGTACCCTTTCAGAGGGAAGGCTGCTGCTGGTTTTGGGATTGACCAGTGGGCACAGGAATTGTGTTGTGATGCTCCCAGGTTCAGTTCAAGACTGTAGCCAAAGACATGGAGGTGCCTCCTAACCCCATCTTCAGAAGAGCCTCTGTTGGACAGCTGCTGCTGTTTTGGATCAAAGTTTTAATCTTCCTTCCTGTAGCATCAGCCACAACGCACAGACATTGAATTCCCAAGGCCCCAACAGGCTATGCACATCACCCATGGCCACCCACTATTCCATGGGTAGAGCTGGGGAAGAAGGATCTGTTTGGCTCACTAGCTCTCTCTTTGCCTCCTTGACTCTAGCAAGAAGCTGGTATTATCTGAAAAAAATAGTGCGTGCTCTATCTTTTGTGCCCTCTTGGCCTTTATGTGCATTCATCTCAGTTATCCAGTGTGCCTGGGAAGAAATCATAGTATCACCAGGAGGGTGGATGGGGTGGGAAAAAAGCTTAAAGGTCAGACAGCTCAGTGCCTGGTCCTGGAATGAAGGGATGAAGAATTCTTTTCACTGCATATTCATCTGGAAAATTCCCAGCTTCTTGTTGCTTTTTCTTGTAATAATTAGGGACTGCCTCACCTCAGGGGCAGCTTACTTCTTTCTCTGTTGGGATTTCTAGCCACTAGGAAGTCATGGACATGAAGTTAGGAGGGACCAATCCCTGGAGAAGGACATCATGTTTGGGAGAGTGGCAGGTCAACGACAAAAAGGAAAACCCTCAACTAGGTGAATTGACACAGTATCTGCAACAATGGGCTTAAACATAAATAAGATCGTGTGCCTGGCACAAAATCGGAGAGTGTTTTGTTCTGCTGTACATAGGGTTGCTATGGGTCAGACTTGACTCAACAGCACCTAACAATAACTGAAGGTCATGGAGTGAGAGTGAGAACTCTGCCAACTTCTCTTCTTTTGGTTTTGGCTCTGTCTCCCAGAGCTGCACAGAACAAGGATACCTGTGCGTCAGTCAGCTTTTCATCATGGTGACAAAATCCCTGAGGTAATCCGCCTAAAACGATGCAAGGGTTATCTTGGCTCATGGCTGCAGGGGCTTCTGTTCATGGCCACTTGGCCCCATTGCTCTGGGCTTGTGGTGGTGCAGTGCATCATGGGGGAGCATGTGGCAGAAGAGGCCTCTTCATCCTGTGGTGACTCAGAAGCAAAGAGAAAGACAGGGGGGACTGGTACCCCATATCTCCTTCAAGGGCACACCTAAAAGCCTCACTTTTTCCCATGAGGCTCCACCTTCCAAATGCTCCCCCATGTCCCAGCGATGCCCCAAGCTGGTGTCCAAGCCTTTCACACATAGACCTTTGGGGGCCACATCCAAACTGTAGCATTCGCTGCTGACCCTCCAAGGCTCATAGCTGTCTCATAATGCAAAACACATTTACTCCATTCCCAGAGGTGACACTGTCCAGGGCTAGTGGAACTTTTAAAAAGGAAGGAAGTTAGATCATTGAGGTGATGGCTTTGAAGCGGGTGTTGGGATCCCAGTGCCTTCATCTTTCTCTCCCTGCTTCCTGGATGCCATGAGGTGAACGGTTTCCTCCACCATATTTGTTATCCCAGCCATGATGTTCTGTGGTGTCACAGGCCCAGAAGCAACAGAAACAACTAACTGGTGAGGGACTGAAACCTCTGAAGCCTTGAGCTAAAACCAACCTTTCCTCCTTGTAAGTTGATTAGTTCAGGTATTTTGCCACAGTGATAGAAAGCCAACACAACCCTGCTGCAGTGGTCAGCTCTTTAAATATTTAAAATAACTGATGTGTCCATAACTGTTCTCAAATACTTTACATTTCTTTCTTCCACCTCAAATACTTTCAGGGCTTTCCACATTTCTCTACATGACACAGGCTTTTCTAACAGCCTCAGCATCATGTGTGTCCTCCTTAGGACTTGCCAGCCTGGGAACTTCAGAGGTCCAGGAGTCTTGCACACCCTCTCCTGATATGGTGAAGCCAACACATTCTGGGTGCCATCAGACACTGTGCTGGGGATATAGACACTAATTAAGCAGTCTTAAGGAGTTTAAAGGGAAATCTGCAAGATTGTAGGTGACTACTGGCGTTTTCTGGGAAAGGAAGGGACAAAGTGATGGAAAAAATTTGCAAAAAGTAACTGAGAGGCTGTAGAAAGGAATAGGTTATGGGGGAAAATTGACCCCAAACTAGTCCTCTGTGATGATGGGCTCAGGCATGTCAAGAAAGATCACTGGAGGTGGCCAAAACTTTATAGAAAAATCCATGTGATGTTTTGTAGCATCAAAGACCCTTGGGATTCTCAGAAAATGTTTTAGAAACCAAACTATGACCATTTCACTTAGTGATTTATCAAATCCCGGCAGTCTCTTGTATCCAACTTAGGGCCTCACAGCTAAGGAAAACTCTACTAGGCTGCAAATATTTCACAGGAAGAAAAGTCATAATAAGTTCAGAGACCTGGAGAACCAGTCATATTATACAAACAAGCAAGCTTCCAACTCTTTGGAGAAAAAGAGAACAGAGTGAGGCTGAAACTTACTACATTAGAAGGGGGATAGGGTGACTGACTGAGGGTGTCTTCATCAAACCCCTGAGTGCCTGCCTCAGGACATTCCTTCAGACTCAGAGCAGTGGGTTAAGAATGAAAAGAACTATTTGGCTCCAGATTTCTGCCAACTGATTTGATATTTGGGTAAGCTATCCTTTCTAAAGCCTGCTTCCCCAGCTATGAAATGGGAGCATAGCACCTGCCCTACCTCCCACAATATTACTATGAGGATTGAGAGGTCTGCTTAGACAAAACTATTATTTATCTACTCACTGAGGGGAATTATAATATTCCATGAAGTAGCAGGATTTTACATGGTTCTTTATATGCGCTTTGTATGTGTGATATCTGTGCCCCAAAGTGACCCTGCAGAGTGGGCATTGCCCCCTTCATTTTACAGATGAGGATTCTGAGCTTGTCAGTCAAGGCTTCCCAAAGCCACAGAGAAGCTCATTTGGAATAAGAGCCAAGCCTGCCTGACCTGGAAAAATTTTTTTCCCATCGGGCTATGTAGCTGAAGGTGCCACAGAACTCTGTCCAGCTGATGTCAGGCCAGGTTTTTAGTAATCCTAATGTTAATCACTTTGATGTGATTTCAATATAAAGTATCCCCAAAGATCATATGTTTTAACTCTTGGCCCTCAGCTGGTGGTGCTGTTTTTGGAGGTGTGGAACTGAGAGGCAGGTCTTAGCTTTGCAGAAATGATGTCACTGGGGGAAGGCCTTTGGAGGTTTTCCCCAGAACCCGAATCTAGAGTCTGTCTATTCCTGGTCCACTATCCTGTGAGGGCATCTGATACAGGCCCTACTGTTACCAACACCATGCTTGCCCTGTTGCCATTATGAACTGATCTGCTAACTGTGAGCCCCCCAAAAACCTCTTCCCCCATAAGTTTGTTTGGGTTGATTTTTCTGCTGCAGTGACAATACCTGACTGATACCCTTCAATTGCTGACCTCCTCAGGAGAACTATGATGTGGTCCATAGTTGACCTCTGCTTTAAGAGGGGTCATCTTTATGAAGATTCCTCTTTGTGTTTAGTGGAGTAATGTGACACTCTTGAAGCCATGCTGTTTTACTTCTTATTTTTATTTTTTACAGTCTTTTTATTTTCTCTAGCCCCTTCCATGTTGTCAGGTTGTTGGCTGTCACTTTCTTCTTTTGCCACAAGAGTAGCTTCTCCTCCTGACTCTAATTTGCTGGTTTGTCTCAGTTGTAGCCTCAGCAACCAGACACCCAAGACAGTTAGCACTGTATACAAAGTAAGAAGCTTTCACTTGTCCATCTGGAGCCTGGCTCCTGCTACAAGTGGGAGTCAGGAGGGAGTCTGCCTCTGCAGTGGGAATGTGTTCTTTTGCTTCTCAGGGAGAGTGATGTGAGACTTCTGCAGCTTGAGGAGCCTTAGGGGGATGGGACCAGGGTGAACATTATGCAACAGAATACCTTTGCTGTGAGGAGCTGCACTTTGCCCTTTTGCTTGTTTTGGGAGGTCACAAGAAACCTAGCCCATCCTTAAAATGGAACCCAAAGTTGGTTAACAATGCAAGAGTCAGTGTGCACCTCAAGGGTCTTCTGGATGCAGAGCTTTGTACCAAGTGTCAAAGCCTCAAAGAGGGAAACAGGGAGCTCAAAGTACAATAATAGGATGTGAAGTTTGCATAAGGGAAATCTTCTGATGTAGGTCACAGAGTTGTAAAGTCACAACCAACAGGTAAGTTATACTAAGCTGTGGTTGGGGGATTTGCAAGATCTCAGGGAGGAGATATTGTAGAAGGGCCTCAGCACAGGCTAAGGCAGAAGGGTAGGGGAAGTAATGGGCCTGAGGGGAGCAGGTGTAGACAGATTTGAGACAGTGTGGGAAGAGGACCAGACAGTGGGGTCATGACAGCGGGGAATGGCAGAGATGTTTTCAAGTGACTTCTCTGAAATTTAGGCTGGCAGCAGAGCAGAGGGCTCGGGAAGGTTCCAGAAGGACTCACTGTTCTCCTAGCTGCCCAGGGGAGGGTGAGCAGGCCTGTGGAGGTTTCTTTCTTCACTCTCCCTGTCTCTTGGGAGACTGGTCAGTCTCCTTGGGCCTGTTGGTGTTCTTCTCCCTGACAATCATGTCTCCTCTTCCATGAGACCAGGGACCATGTGATGGCTGGTATGGTTCTGCCTGTGGGAGTCAGGGACCTCAGGTAGATTTGAGGAACTGAGCTTGCCCTAGAAGGGGCAAGGGATGGGCATTAGGGTGAGTTACCATGGACACCACCCAACTGTTTGATCCCACGAGCCACTGCACTGTTTGGTCATGTGTCTCTGGAACCCCTGAACTCCCCACTCCCGCTAATAATATTCCCTGGAGTGATGTTCCCCACCCACACCACATGGGTATGTAACTAACATAAACAGAAAATGTTTTAACACATTGAATAACATCGGCGGAACACACGTTACAACAACCCCAAGATAGCTAAATTTAATTAGCTCGGCACACCCAGGCTTTCTGCACAGGCACATGCCTCTGCTTTAGAAATGGAAAACCACAGCATTTTGTGAAACTAGAAGTCACAGATGTTAAAAGAGAGAGAGAGAGAGACAGACAGACAGACAGACAGACAGACAGACAGACAGAGACAGAGAGACAGAGAGAGGAAAAAAAGAAGAAAAAACAAAAAACAAAAAACAACTTTGAGATTCCTGCCTGGGAGATTGTTGTCTGCTGGTACCTTCTCAGAATTATCTCAGGGCATTTGAAGATGTTGACTGTTGGGTCGCTGCCTGGCACCGCTGCCTGTGCCTGGCATGTTGATGGCTCAGACAGGGTGAGGTTGTGGAGCTCACTCTTAGTCACCAACCTGCTGAAGGGACTTGGGAAACCCTCAGACCTCAACGTTATTGGCTTGTCCTCACCAGGTTCGTTCATGGAATCCGTATTCAACTGGATGTAGTTAAGAGAGACAGAGGGGGATTGGTGGGCAGGGATTTTTAACTTTTCATGTGAGCATTTTAGTCGAGAGGAGGGTAGAGGTATTGGCATAACTCCAGCTGTTATTTCTTCTGACAAAATGGCAGCCATTCCTTAGGTTGCTGTGCTGCCCAGCCCTGGGACAGGAAGGCAGGCTGGCCCACAGAGGAAAGGGAGTTAGCTATATATAAAGGGGGTCTCTGCCCCACTCAGGGCCACTGAATATCTTGAAAGTCAGAGCTGATATCCCGTTCAGAATTCTCCTGCTCTGATTCCTTCTCTTTCACTTTTGCTCAATCCTCAGTGGGGCTGGGATTTAGCTCAGTGTGTAGAGCGCTGTGCTGCAGTCTCTGAGGCCCCGAGTTCAATTCCCAGCACCGCAAAAATGGGAGAAGGGCCTGGCAATCCACTCCCAAGGCAATCCCGAAGCACTTAGCCATTGAAAACCCTATGAGGGTCGCTATGAATCGGATACCGACTCGACGGCACCTAACAACAACAACAACAACAATCCTCAGTGGGATATTGTGCTTACCTGGGTCTGTTCCACTTTGTCCAATCCTGTGAGGCCATGTGCCATTTGGATAAACTCACTCTTCTCTGATGGTTTGGCCTTTGGGGATTGCAGCTAAGTCCGCTGATGAGCTGACAGCCATCCAGAAGCATCAGGATCATCTCTGGGGAACAGTGTAAAAGGAACTGAAGGCAGAGGCCCCAGACCCAGACCTCTCACCCACCAACTGGGATGAAGACTCAGGATCTTGGGAAGGAGATTAAATGGAACATCCAATCAGTTTAGGCTGTTATGGGGTATTAGATTTACTGAGCACCCACTCTGTGCCAGGCACTGTTTTATATGCTGGGGTTAAGCGATGAACAAGATAGATCACACCCACCTTGGTGATTAGATCATTTATCTTCTAGCCTGGGACACTTGTAAGTGAAAGTGAGTGCTATTAATAATAATGTTGAGTATTGTAGCCAACTTTTGTCATATCAGTGCTACCTAACAAACCATCCCAGAGTCAGTAAGCTCATAATAGTCATTTATTTATTTTTTGCTCACGTGTCTTCAGATTGAGTAGGAAAGCTCCACATCAGGGTGAGAGTTAGCCTGAGCTCCAGGCTTCAGGCTGTGGTATGTTTTCCACAGGTCTGCACATTCTGCTTAGATCAGCACCTACCTGGGGCATGTTCCCCTTGTGGTGAATCACAAGGCCACAAGACAAGCAATGGAAACAAGCAGTGTCTCTAAAGACATGCTGGCATCATGTCACTAGCATCCTATTGGCCAAAGCAGGTCACCTGGCTCAGCACAAATTCCTGGATCTTGGAAATGTATCAATCTAATCTACCACACTGAGAAAACAGGTGCAAACCAGAACTATCCCAGGACTGTACCTATGGACCTCATAGAGTTTATGATCTGGCTGGGTTTTGAGGCAGGATCTTACTATGTAGCCCAGGCTGGCCTCAAACATGAGATCCTCCGACCTCAGCCTCCTGAGTACTGAGGTCACAGGCTATGGCACCAGACTTGGCAAGACAATGCACTGTTAATTCTGAGTGTGACATAGGTTATTACAGGGGAGGACAGGAAGACAATGGGTATACAAATAGCAGGCCATCTAACCTAGATGGGAATGGCCTCTGTGAGGAAGAGACATTTAAACTAAGATTTGGTGGATTAGTCAAAGCAAAGAGGAGCCAGGAAAAAATGAGGAAAATGACAATAGCTATTGTCAAGTGACTTTGTGTGGCAGACACTGTCCTAAGCCCTTTGTACTTGCTATCTCATAACTACCCTTTGAGACAGATGTAATTATCCTCATTTTTCAGAACAGGAAAGTGAAACATGGAGAAGTTAGCAGATGCTCCAAGGTCACATGGATTGTAAGTCATAGAGGTAGGACTCAAACTCCTAAGCCTGGCTTCACCTCTCTGTACACTGCCTTGCTGGGGAGGGAGCCTGGGAGCTGGAGCATTAGCCCTGAAGTGGGCTCTGTTGGAAGCCAGGCTGTGGAGGATTTGTGGGCTGGTTGAGGATTTGGGACTTTACATTAAGGAAAGGCGTATGTCTTTGAAGGGTTTGGCTTATGTAAGTCCCTATGTGTGACCAGTGCCGACATGATCCAATTGACTTTTACTTTAAAGGATCTGGGGCTTTCTGTCTGGGAGACTGGAAAGGAATTGGGATTATGCCTTTTATATCTAACAAGATGAAAGGGCAGGGTGGAGGGTCTGGGGAGAAGAAAGCCTTCTCCCAGATGTCCTCTGTCCTTCAGAGAGGACTTGTGTGCAGCCAGGGTACCAAGACTCTGAGCCCAGAGCCTCTTTTCTCCTCTTGCCCTCACCTCTCCACATGCCCGCCTGACCCACAATCTCACTAGGCTGTGAACCAGTCCTGTGCAGTGGTTCCCCTGCTCACTAGTGGGGTTGTGTGAGTGGAAATGTGAGTGGATAGTCTGTCACTATCATACCACAGGCCCTGCAGCCCCTGTGGATCAATTTCACCAGGCTCTCTGGGGGGCGTGGTCTAATTGAATTATCATGGCAGCCTCTGAGCTTGCCATGATCATCTTCCTTGTTTTCAGGATGAGGACACTGTAACACAGACTAAACAAGTCACTTGCCCTAAACCCCAGGCAGTACACCAGGCCATATTATCAACCTGCTTTGCTATATCTTTAGGGAGGGCAGCTGTGCTGGCAAGGCATACAGACAATACCCTAGAGAGGTCCTGAGCAGCTGGTAGGGGACACTGGGTGAGAGTAGCCAGACATTCAGATGTACCAGTGAAGGGACTCCAGGAGCAGAACAAAACAGCTCTGGTTCCTTAGATGGGTGTTGCCCATCTTGGAGCCCTCTGGAAAGCCACCCAGACTCAACCCTTCCCTTTATAAGATCCTCCAGCAGAACTAAGGAAGTTCCAGGGCAGGATGGGGGTGGGTGGTCCCTATGGCCCTAACACTCAGGAGGCAAAGACAGGAGGACCAAGAATTTTTGAGGCCACCTTGGGCTATATAGTGAGACCCTATATCAAGCAAAACAGAAAAAACTGACACCCAAACCAACCAATCAACCAACAAACAAATCTAAAGAGGCAAGGGGCAGGGGTGTTGTCATGAGGCCTCTTCAGAATGAGGAATCTTTCACTTGTGCCACTAGAGTCTGCTCAGATTTAATCTAGACAGTGGTGACCTGAGAAGGAGAAGGATGTGTGGGACATGAGATAGTATGTCATGTTCCAGTCACATCAACTTAACACACCTCACTTAAAAATCAAGGGCAGGCCAGATGATCTAGAATATCGTTTCCTGGACTGACTTGCTATGGTTCTAGCAAGATGGAATTTCCGTTTTGAAGCTGAATAGGGGGCAAGGCCCAAGTCTCACAGGGAGGCCAGGTTGAGCAAGGGATTGGAATGCAGGTGTCTGGACCCAAGTTCTGGATTTTGTCCACTGGACTCACCCTCACCCAGGGACCTCCCATCTCCAGGCCTGATTTTCTGTTTTCTACTTCCCAACCCCCTCTCCTTCCCAGATACTCCTGTCTCTTTTTTCTTTAGCCCCTCTAGCTTTGATCACATCTGGAGCATTTTGTGGAGTTGATGAGTGTCTGTTTTCCTGTTGGGACACATGGTGTATATCAGAGGCACTTAAGAAGCTCTGGATGAGTGGAAATTCTGCATGGCATTTCAGGGCTGCTGGCATGGAGGGTGGGTGGCAGCTGTGTGGCAGGGACCTGGCATGAAGACCAACTGAGTCTCTGGGAAGGCCCAGAGGCCCAGCCTTGGAACTGATGCTCCAAATGGCTTTGACGTGTCCAGGTGGGGATGGTGCATGGTGTGTGTGTGTGTGTGTGTGTGTGTGTGTGTGTGTGTGTGTAAGAGAACTGGTTGGGAGGGCCCCCTGCTTTATCACCATAGGATACTGCTCTTCATGATCTTATTTGTATATCCAGTGATATAAGCTAACAGTGTGTTACCTGTGGGTGGACAGTAGATGACGAATGTGATGCCAAGTGCTCTGTGAAAGCTGACAGTGATCTTCAATGTGGGCCGGCAGGACCAGTGAACAGTGATGATGGATGAAATAGAAGGTGAGCTTCCCCCAGGGGATGAGCTGGAAAAAAGCCCAACTGGACACCTCCAATCAGAGTGGTCTCTGTCCCTTGTTACTGCCCCCAGCATTGGCCATTCACGCTCCGTGTCCCTGGGAGTCGGCAGGAAGGAGTCTGGGTAATTCTTTGTAGATGGAGTTGCTTTTGGGTAGAAGGATGGTGGTGAGAGAAGCGGAGTCCACAGGAAGAATGTGAGGTCACAGGTGCCCTGCTGTTTCTTTTGTTTCTCCTTTTTGTGGATGGGAAGATAGTGGAGGAGGATGTAGCTAGTTCCTCCACTGGAGTTTGACTCCTGGAAAGGTGTTTTAGAGCCAACTGACCCCCGTCCGCCAAGCTGTCTCAACCCTTTGTACACTCCTCAGGGGCAGAAGAATTTCTCGCCAATCTCCCTCTGTGCCACTCCCTGGTCCCTTTGAATGCTCTCTTCTTCCTCCTCCAATAACCCCTTTTCCTTCCGTCCTATTCTTACCAATTAATCCTGGCCACTCTCTTCTCATCCACTTTGATTAACATCCACCCATCTTGGGGACAAGTCACCACCACCTGGGCTTGCGGGGGGTAGTCTTGGAAAGGAATAGAAGGCATAAGTCCAGGATAGGGGTGGAGCTGGGAATGCCAAGCAGAGTTCAGCCAGGACAGTTGTTTATGCTCTTGCAATTCCAGCAGGGAACAGCCCTGCCTACTGATGGCTCAAATTAAATCACAGATGCCCCTGAATTCTGGGTTAGGAACATAAACAACTGGTAAGTTGTAGACTTCAAGCGATGAGCAAACTCAGCAGGGGAGAGGCCTGGTGAAGGGCTGGCTGGAGGTGGATTTTTCCAGTTGATGTCTTTCCAGGAGGCTTCCCTGACTTCTTAGATTCCAGGACTAGAGCATCTCTCATGGGCAACGCATCTGGAAGTGGCGCTCCTTCTTCATTGTGAGATGGTGAAGGGAGTGAGAGGGGAAGATTTCCCAGTCTTTCTTCTGTGTAATTTGTTCTGCTTAGGGATTTAGAAAGATGGTGGAGAGCTGAGCAAATAGCTGGGGGAGTCCCACGAGGGAAGTCTCTGACATTTAGATTCCTGCTTTGAGGCAAAATCCAAGAGTTTAAGCATAAGATCAGGATGTTGTGACAAGGGCTCAAGCTTGCCTGGCTTGCCCCCGCTGGTGAAGAAGTAGACAGCCAGCTGTGGTGTGACCAACTCACTCACTAATCTACTTGGCATTCAATCTTTTCGTGATTCAACAATCACCTATATAGTGTGCTAGGCACTGGCCCAGGCCATGATAACAGAAGATTCTGGCCCTCAAGGAGCTTATGGTCAAATTGGAGAAAAGAATCGGTCAACTGACCCCTGTAGGTACGTGGTGAATGCTGAGATGAGGGTCTAGCTGAGTCCATCAGAGGGGCCTCCTGGGAGACACAATGGCTGAGCTGTCAGGACGGAATTAGTATAAGTTGGGTGCAGAAGAAGGACATGGACTTTCCATGCAGGAAGAACAGCATGGATTATTAAGGCATGAAGGAGTGAAGGTGAAAAGGCTCAGGCATTCAAGGGGTAGCAAGTGGCTGAGCTTGGCTGGAATGAAGACTATGTGTGAGGTGGGCTGAAATATGAGGCAAGAATCAGGTTGTAAAGCCAACTCTGACTGCTTTAAGGTGATGTGGAAGAGTTTTAAGTAAGAAAGTGATAAGTAAGAAAATGACTTTAGGAATGCCATTTGAGAGAGAGGAAAAGTTCCCCTACTCTTTTCAGGAGTGTGTCACTGTTAGTGCAAAGCAAGGCCTTGTAGAGGGAGGCATAGGCTGGACCCCTGTGTGTGAGAGAGTGCTAGGGAGGGAGAGGGATAATAACTTCTTGAGAGGGAAATCTCAAGGGAGGAAACTGAGGCTTAGGAAAGAAAATTCAATTGCCTAAGCCTACACAGCTAGTTACTGCCAGAGCTGGGTCTTCTGAGTGAAAGCCAAACCAAAATGGTGACAGCTCAGCTTTGCTGAAGGGTGGCTGCATCTTCTCCATGTCCAACATTGCCTGTTACCTGTGGAATTGAGTGGCAAGGGTATTCACAGGAATGTTTACACAAAATCCATGTGCAGACTGCAAATTCCCCATTGCCTGGGCATTGTGACATAATGCTTTCTACAAGCTGGGTCTGCTGCATTGTGCTTCACCTCCTGTTCCCTGGGAGTAGAGATTGTAAAGAACAAAGGCAGCACCAATGGGGCAATGTCCATTGCGAGGCTGTGTCATGGGGTCTACATACTAACTCTGGGTGCTCAAGAATGGAAGGTATACCCACCAGATCTTCAGTTGATACACATCTGGATAAAGTAGTTACCTTGAAAGAACAGAATCAAGATTCAAAATGTCCTCGATAGGTCAAAACCTCAATCCAACAAGGTGAAATTAATAGTGATAAGCCTTTTGTTGTTGTTAGGTGCCATTGAGTAGGGTCTGACTCATAGTGACCCTATATACAACAGAAGGAAACATTCCCTGATACTGTGTCATGCCTGGTGTTATTATTAGTGCTTCTCTGCTATTCATAGGGTTTTCTTTCTTTCTTTCTTTCTTTCTTTCTTTCTTTCTACTTTCCTTCCTTCCTTCCTTCCTTCCTTTTTTTTTTTTTTTTTTTTTTTTGGTGGTACTTGGGGTTGAACCCAGCGCCTTGCACTTGCATTCTTTATAAGAGCAGAACCACTCAGCTGTACTCTCAGCCCATTTTTTCTTACTTTTATTTTCAGACAGGGACTCACCAAATTATGCAGACTGCCTGTGGTCTCCAACTTGTGATCTTCCTGTCTCTGCCTCCCAAGTTGCTGGGATTATAGGCATGCGCCACTGCACCGGCTTATTCATAGGGTTTTTAATGGTGGATTGTTTTGGGAGTGTATTGCCAGGTCCTTCTCCCTAGCCTGCAGCACCTGGTATTCCCAGATGGTCTCCTGTCCAAGGACTAACTGGGCCAACCTTGCTTAGCTTCAGAGATCAGGGGGGTTTAGATGCTAGGGTGCTATAGCTGTGGACACTGGTAGGCATAAAGTCCCTTAATGGCATTTAGGACAGAGAAATCTGGTTCAGTAGGCATCTATTTGAGAAAAATGGAGGTGGAGGTGATGGAGAGTATAGTGTAGCTGCACATAAGCTCTCTGTTACCAAAGCATGAGTATATCTTTCATAGCAATAGGGATTCTTGGGATACACATTTTAGGTAATTATGGGGTCACCATGTTGAGCTGTCTGTCCACCATGGAAGATGGGGCTTATCAGTACCCCATCTTAAATAGTAGATTGACTCTAGAGAATTCACAGATATTATAAATGAATGATCCCAGGGAAAATTTTAGCCAGTAGATACTCTTAAAAATTTGATTAAATAGATATTTTAGCAATATTAAATGTGAATATTTTCATTTGGAGCCCAGACTCTCTAGTTCTTTATATCTCCTAAAATCCCCTATACTCTTATAGCAATTCCAACATCTCCCATTTCTGCTATCCAACTTAAATTTGTGATCCTTGGATTAAAGTAATGGTTCTCACCTCTAGAAGCAAATGAGAATTATCTGAGAGACATTTAAAATACAGATTCCCTACTTTTGCACCTGATCATAATGGAGTTATGGTATAGGAACAGCTTTCTGCCACAAACAAGTAGAATTCTGGTTTTAAAAATGATACATATAAATAATTGCTTTCAGACATTAGACAACATGCAAATAACCCATGAAAGAACAAATTTAACCTGACAGTGGCTGTAAACAAATATAAAATAGCAAGACAGTAGACTTAAACCCAACTGCATTAGAAATTACATTAAGTATAAATGGCCTAAACACCAAAGTTGAAAGGTAGAAATTGTCAGATTTAATAAAAACGCAATACTTAATTATATTCTACTTACTAGAAACACATCTTAAATATGAAAGTGCAGACCTGCTAAAAGGATGAAAAGATATACCATGTAAATACTAATTAAAAGAAAACTGCAGTACTTATATTAACATAAAATCAGGCTTCAGGATTAGAATAGTATCAGAGATACAGACTATATTTCTGTTGATGAAATGGTCAATTTGGTAAGAAAACATGGCAATCTTAAATGTATGAGTATTTAGCAACACTTTTTCAAAATAGATGGAACAAAAATTGACAAAACAGAGAGGGAAAATAGACAATTCAGTTATATTTGGTGATTTCAGCTGTCTCGGTAGCTGATACAAGTAGACAGTAAAGAAATAGTAGACTGGAACAACATTATGAAAGAACTTGTCACCATTTATAGAACACTACATCCAAATTGTGGCGCTATTCTGGCATGCACATGGACCTTTTCCCCAAATAGACCATATCCTAACTGGGTTCACTCTGGCCTGGCAAAAGACCACGGAGCTTCACCACAACACCAGTATGCTCAGGGACCCTAGGGGGTGGGCAACAGCTGGTCAGTGGCACCAAGAAGGACCTTAGGAGCCTTCTTATATAAAACAAACAGGAACTTTATTAAGCTGCTCCTTTGCAGGAGAGCCTAATGCTTTCTAGCCAACAGCACAGGTTACTGCTGCTATGGTGGAATAACAGCTCTGTATCAAAGTAACAAACAGCTCTGATGTCCTCGCTGGCTGTGCTGAAGGTCTGGTGATGTTGCTTCTTGCTGGTCATCTTCTCCTTTCACCTTCTCCCTGGCACGAGGGATTGAGAGCTCTTCTTGGATTGCTCGAGGTCTTTTTTGACTTTGGAGTCTTGCCTCTTGGCGGCTTGATTGAAGGTCTGGACTATCGAAGCGGCCAAGTCAGGTGTAGGATGTAACAACCAGAGTCAAGGTGGTTGGGAAGAAAGAAAAGACACTTGGGGTAGCCAGTGGTCTCTTTACATACATCCTAGGTTGGGGTGTGGACCAAGGTGCAACCAATCAGAGAGCAGCTTATGCCAGGAGGAGCAGCTCTCCATGTGAGGGCTTGAAAAAGTGCACTTACGATTGGGGGATTAGGTGCAGGCTGGACCAATCACTGAGCTTTCCTTAATAACCAATTGGATAGCTCTGGGAGGCCAATCAGGCTGAAAAAGGCCACACCAGAGCTGAGCTCTTTGGTTAAGGGTTAAGGGTAACCAGATGTGGCAGAAACAGGGCAGGATCTGGGGAGGGCTCAGACCTCAGCCCAGATTGAGTGGGCCTCGGCCCTGGCACCCTCCCAGTCCACCTCGACAGTGTCCAGATACTTCCCTACAAAGTTCCAGTGATTTTAAAGAATTGGGATCATGTAGCACATGTCCTTAGACAACAATGGAATTAGGTTAGAATTCATTAACAAAAAGGCCTGTCCATAGGTCATTTTGTCTACTGCCCCTGCATTTATGCGGGCCCACCTCATTCATCTGTCACAATCTGACCTAAGCCAATTCAGTCATGCACAATTCTTTTTTGACAGTGTTGGATCCTGAAAAAGTTCTGAAATAAGTGACAGTTTTTAACGAAACATTTGTTAGAAATATGAAAAAGAAATAGTTCATATGCCCTGCTTGGGACATCCAAACCTTCTGTTCTCTTACATTCTCTGACCATCTCATTGTTTAAAAGATGCAGTCCTGGAAAACACCTCAATTCTAGGGACCGTACTTTGTCACGTGTATAGCTAGTTGTCTGGAAAACAGAATCCAGAGGTTCAGCTACATAGCACCATTTAGGCTTTAGCCTAAGGTATCACCTCAGAGGACAAAGTTTCCAGGCCACCATGATATTTATTAGCAAGGGTGAGGAGTTATGTGTAGACAATTAGTATTATTTGAATACCTCTATTTTCACCATGCCTGAATCTGTACCACTGTGGCGTCCAATCCAGTCAGATCTCTGAAGCTAAGCAAGGTCAGGCCTGGTTAGTACTGGGATGGGAGACCACCTGGGAACACTAGGTGATGTAGGCTTGGGAGATGGACCCAGTATCCCACTCCTAAAAAACAATCAGCTGCTGAAAACCCTATGAGTAGCAGGGGCTGGGATTTAGCTCAGTGGGTAGAGTGCTGCGCTGCAGTCTCTGAGGCCCCGAGTTCAATTCCCAGCACCGCAAAAATGGGAGAAGGGCCTGGCAATCCACTCCCAAGCCAATCCTGAAACAGTCAGCCATTGAAAACCCTATGAGGCTCGCTATGAGTCGGATACTGACTCAACAGCACCTAACAACAACAATGAGTAGCAGAGATACATTGACCATACTGTTTTATCAGTTGTATGTAGGGTCGAAATGAGTTGGACACTGACTCAACAGCACCTAACAACAACAACAATTTCACCAAATGAGACTTCTTTTGTAACAATCATTATGCTAACCATTAGGGCATTATTCTGCCAGTGAATACTGACTTCTGACAATCTGCATGCCAATTAATCATGCTTTATTTATTTATTATTTTTGTGGTGCTGGGGATTGAACTCAGATCCTTGTAGGTGCTGGGCAAGTACCTTACCAGTGAGTCACACATTCCCACAGCTCTGTTTGGACAGTCAATAATGTCTGAGAAGAAACACCTGCCTTTGAGCTGGGCCGCCTTGATTGCTGCCTGAGCGGTGGCTTGAGTCAAGTAAGATAATACTCTAACATTTCATGTGACGAAGTATTTGAAAGATAATTCCGTGTACTGTGACATTTTCCTAGATGGTGTTCTCTTTTAAAGGCGTCCAGGGAGGGACGCCTGCTGGCTCTCCCTTGCAGTCTATTCCAGTATCACAAAGTCATCAAGAGTTCTTTCGTCCCCTTCCAGAGCGGTTTCCAGGAACAGATCTATTCTTGATTTCAGAGCCTCCTTCCCAGTGTACACAGCCCCACTGCCTGCCCTTCCTTGTAACTTTGATTTAAGACTTGCAGTTCCTGAGGGCAGAGAGTGGGTTTGGCGGAGTTTCACAGTTAGTGTGTTTACAAGCGAAGGATCGTCCTGCAGCCATGTTCATGGCTATTAACTTTCTCTCTGTGGTTGTCATGCTAATTGTTTTATGCTCAGATAATTATTTCCAACTATCACTTTGTTCACTTGTAGTTTCTACTGAAATCAGAGGAAGGACTAAATGTGCTGAGAACTTGGATGTGCGAATGGGATGTAAGTTTCTCCGCTTTGTTCTGGGATGGCTTTTAGAGCCAAAGAAATTAGATACCGCTACTTAGGGCCAGCCTGCAGCCATAGCCCTGTGGCATCTGATCCCATCAGATCTCGGAAACTAAGCAGGGTTGGGCCTGGTTAGTATTTGGATGGGAGACTGCCTGGGAACACCAGGTGCTGTAGGCTTGGGAGACAGACCCGGCAACCCACTCCCAAAAATCAATCCACCATTGAAAACCCTATGAACAGCAGAGAAGCACTGACAATAGTGTTTCCCCTGTTGTATGTAGGGTCACTATGAGTCAGACACCAACTTGATGGCACCAAACAACAACAACAATAGCAGCAACTTAGGGCCAGGAATGGGCTAAAATTTAATCGCAAAATGACTTTTGTAAAATAAGAAGTTTTTTTAAAAAATTTATTTTACTTTATTTAGAAACCGTTTCAAGGCTACAGAAATATTTCAAATAGAATACCAAAAACTCCCTCTTGTTAGCACTCAGATTCATCTGTTTATACTTGCTGTCTTTACTCTTCTACATGCATATGAATATCTATATGAATGTTATTGTTGATGTTGATTGTTGATAGGTGCCGTTGAGTCGGTACCCGACTCATAGCGACCCTCTGTACAACAGGGGAAACACTATTGTCAGTGCTTCTCTGATGTTCATAGGGTTTTCAATGGCAGATAGATTTTTTGGGAGGGGGTTGCCAGGTCCTTCTCCCAAGCCTACAGCTTCTGGTGTTCCCAGGCGGTCTCCCATCCAGGTACTAACCAGGCCGGACCCTGCTTAGCTTCCGAGATCTGACGGGATTGGATGCCACAGGGCTACAGCTGCAGGCCATGAATGTTGTGGGTATTATATATTAATCCATAAGAATATATGCATAGCGGTATAGGAATAATATATATTTAGGCATATGTGGCAGACATCATGCCTGTTTACTCCTAAATACATCAATGTGTCACTTCTAAATACCAGAACTTTTCTTACAGTATGATTTTCAAAGTCAGAAAGTTTGACATTGGTACAATGTCATTATTTATTTTATAATCCATACTGAAATTTGAATTGCCCCAATAACATCTTGTATTAAAATTTACCTTTTACAATTCATGATTCAGCTGAGGACTACACATTGCATTTAGTTTGTATATCTTTGCAGTCTCCTTTAGTCTAGAATCATTTCTTTCCCTTTCATGACATCAACATTTTTGAGGAATAAAGGAACCTTGTACAGAAGGTCTGTCAGTTTGAATTTATCTGTTCTTCCTTCATGATTCACATTATGGATTCACATTATGAGGTGTTAGCAGGGATCTGAAACAAGTAATGTGTGTCCTTTCCAATACATCACAATAGTAGGACCATGTTGTCTGTGTGTACCTTTTTTGGTGATGTTAGTTCTGATCACTGGATTATGGTAGTACCTGCTAGATTTCTCCACTGTGATTTTACTGGTTTTCTTTCAAAATTACTAAGTAATTTTTGAGGAGAGTCTCTTTGAGCCAGTGTGAATATCCTGTTCTTTGTTAGATTTTTCACTCAACTCTTTCCTTCCTTCCTTTCTCTCTTTCTTTCCCTCCTCTCTCTCTCTCTCTGTCTCTCTCTCTCTCTCTCTTTCTTGACAGAATTTTGCTGTGAAGCTCAGATTGTCCTTGAACATGTGATCCTCCTGCCTCAGCCTCCCAAGTGCTAGGATTATAGGCTTGTGACCTGCCATGTTACAAACTGTTTTTGAATTATTATATCACATTGCAATAGCATTTTGAAGGAAGAAAGATTGGAAGGATTCCTTATGAAAGGCTCTTTGTCTCATCCCCTCAAACTATGGAGTATTTCAGAAGAAAGTAGGCTTTTTAGGTTATTTACATGGAAACAGAGGATGGAGATTAACTTTAAACGACAGTGTTTGTGTGCTGTGGAGGGAGGAGGCGTGATTAAAATGGATGTGGGAGTACTGACTAGAGAGAATAGAACAAAATTTTATTGACAGAGCTCTTGATTTCATACTGTCAATGCGCAGGAAGTGTCCATGACTCATCGGATTAGTAACCAATCAGATTTCACGTTTTAGGTGTAAAATCCTGGCTCTAGAAGGATTATCCAGAGGTCACAGGATTTGACCCTCTGCCCCTGGGTAGGGATCGTCAGAAATATCAGATGGGCTGGATTTTTCTGTTCAGTACTTTCAGAAGGACGGGGGATACCACCATACTTTCTCAAATAATGCAGAACTGGGAACTTGTGCGGGGAAAAGTCAGATGTGGTGCCTACTTTAAGAAATTTATACTCCTTTGAGAGAGATGTCTTAACCATTCTCCATCCCTATCAGCCTTTAAACCTAAAATTGATCTGTTTTTTGACTTCTCTGGGCTCTAAATGTTTTTCCTCTCATTTTATCTACTATAACATGTACCTTTGGTATTGTATAATATTAAAATTCAAGTCAAGAATGTTAACAATTACATTATTCCAGGCCATCTCTTATAATTGCATTCTGATTTTAGGGATGTTTAGATGTGGGAAAAAGTGCCTATTTAAATTGAGGAAATATGATGGTGGAACCTATCATTTGGTCTTCATTTATTTGTGTTCATTTATTCATTCATTCAACAATGATTAAAATGATGTGCTAGTTTCTGTGGAAAGAAACAAAGTATCCCCTTTGGCACTTAGCTGAAATGAAAGAGAATTTTTAAAAAGTTAGATTGGATCCACTTGAGTTTGAATGTTAGTTCCACCATTTCCTAACTTTATGAAACTCATTTAACATCTCTATTTCTTAATCCTAATCTATAAAATGGGGTTAATAATATCCATCTTCTCATGCTGTTGTAGAGATTGGGAGCAATATTTTGAAACCATCTAGCTTAGTGTCTGACACATAATGCCACCCTTATTAGAGCAGACAGCCAATAAATACTAATTAATAGGTTGGTTTATAGATACAATTAATATGCTTTGTTATAGGAGTGCATTACAACTAGATGTTCCTTTTGATGTTTGAGTTGCATTTCTTTCAGTCTAATGGAAACTGTTTTGTTCCATTTGCAGAGGAGATGGGGAACAGCTGGCCTCCATCCCTTTGATAAGTCTCTGGACAGAAGTGGAGTCGCCCTTACACAGCAGTGTTGAAACTTCAGGGGAATGATGTGTCACTTTACCCGTTTGAGTGCTTGACATTTGGGGGCCATTTCTTTTCTGTCCCCTCTGGCAAACCAAATGTCTGCTTCCATCTAATTGCAGTTACTTTCCTGGCTGTGAACGTTAATGACAGGGCTGGGTGCCACCATCATTTGGAATTGTTGTCCAGCTACAATGATTTTCCTAGTATGTTCCAAGCTTGCTGAAAGCCACACTACATGTTCTGGTCCCTGGCTGTTCTTTTGGTCTTTTTCCTTTTCCTTCTGAAATCTGTATGTGTTTTTCTGGAGTAAGGAGAGGAAGATGGGGGTGGTGAGATGGAATCTAATCCTTATGTTAGTGATGTATTTGTCCTGAAATAAGAAAAAACACCTTTTGGGGGAAGACATTTGGGTCTTAGGAGCTACTTTCCCCACCCCACCTTGGCCTCTTCATTTCCTCAGCCCAGGCTGCCACTTGTCAGGCTTGGACAGGGTCCACTTGAATAGGGACACTGCTCTTCTCTTTTTTCCAATTTCTTACCATTGTCCCTGAAAGACCTTGTCTCCTCTTTATCCTTAACGTGACTTGAGGTACAAGTGATTCAATCTTTGCTTCTCTCTGGAGCCATCAGTGAGGTCACAGCTGGTTATTGCCTCCCTATAACCTTACTACCTCTTCTAAAAACCATTCTTTTCCATAATTTCTAATGCTTAGGACTCTTGGTTAATGCCAGTGCCTCAGACTACTGTTAATTGGTTCCTCTGAACTCCTTGACTGTCAAAATATGACTTTTTAAATTTCCTCTAAGTTTATATAAGTATCTACACTGAGTTTTTAAGCCCATTATTTTTCTTTCCTCTCAGTTCTTTTTATATGTTTTTAAGGAGATACGTATTCTTCATACATATGCACACAGAATGTCATTTGCCACAAGGTCAGAAAGAACTTGGGGGTAGGTTTAAATAAAGCATTCGTGACCCTGCCCTAAGATCTGAAAGCTGAGATCTTTGGGGCTGCTGAATTCAGAAGCTACTCCTCTCACGTTTGGGAGTGGTCCACCAGGGGTGACATTGTCCTGAAGTTTGGGGGCTATGCCATGGATCTAAAAGCATGGTACACTTGACACTGCCTTGAATATTGCCAAAATTCTACCAACAAGAAGGCAATGCAGCCAATGTTGTGTCTAAGATCAAAGGAGTTCCTTACCTTCTACTCTTTTTTTTTTTTTTCTTTTCTTTTTTTGTAGTGCTGGAGATTGAACTCAGCTCCTCGGGCATGCTAGGCAGGAGATCTACTCCTGAGCAACATCTCTAGCACTCACCTCTAATCTTTAGGTTAAAAAATGTCTGGAGAAAGCTCATGGGAGGCAAAGGTAACCCACATATAGATTCTTCCAGAAAACCAGGAGCAGTGTGACAGAAGCTGGTGCTGCTCCTGAATGGCTTTATTTGGACATGTCTCTGGTGTGGACCAGTTAGGGCTTTTTTCTGCTTGCCGAGACCTGACTCTGCAGGAGTTTACTTCCTGTGCTCGTCCATTCAGTCCTTTAACAGGTATTGGGAATGGACAGCCTAGTGCAATGTCTGGGTGAGGATCAAAAAGTGTATAGGCTTTGCAGTGCTTGCAGGCAGGCTGAGGAGACAAGACACAACCAGCTAAATAATAAGGGAGCAGTTGAGTTGAAAGAGGAAGAGGAAGCCGAAGGCATGTGAGTAGAAGGCCCAGTGTTTGTCCATCATAACTGTTTGACATTAGGCCACTTATTGAATATCCATGGGCTTCACTTTATTTTCCAAAGAGTATTTTGGAAGATTATATGTACTTGATGTGTGGAGACACTTTATAGACTATAAAGTACTGTGCAAATACTCATGACCAAGCAATGGTACAAAGCAGAGAGAGTAAATTCTAGAAATGTGGTATGTTGAGAAAAGAAGACCTAGTGTTCAACAACTGTCCTTGTTGCTGGTGTGTGGTCTGAGGAAGGGATGATTGAGGTGGAAGTATGGCTTGGGTTGGGGTGGGGTGTTTTGAGTGGCTCCCATATAGACCTGGCATGCCTAAGCATCTTTAACTATAATCAGAATGTTCAAGGTGAGGTTTAGTTGGTATCAATTTTGACAGCATTTAATGCTGCCTTTATGTCAGGGCATTCAGTCTGTGTTCTTCTATTCATCACTGTTATTTACTGCTCCCCACACCAAAGACTGCGGTAGGTGCTGGATGAGACATTGGATGGGGTTCCTTGTAAGTGAGTCTCAGAGGCACTCGAGCGAGGACTACCATGCAGAGATTATAAGGAGAAATCTATTCTGAAATACTCCTAAAGAAAAAGTTTATTGTGCTCAGGATAATGTATCTTAATATTTGGAAAGACAATTTATAAGTGTTTCATCTTTATTTTTCCATAATTCTTAGGATGACTCATATGAACATATGTGACCTTTTGGATTAAGATGAGACAATGGAGATTAGTTCTGTTTTGTCAGCTCTCTCTCTCTCTCTCTCTCTCTCTCTTTCTCTCTCTCCCTCTCTCTCTCTCTCTCTCTCTCTCTCTGTCCTATAATTATTCCTATTGTCTTATACATTAATGATATTCTAGTGGTAGAGCAGGGAGGAAAAATTAGCAGTGGAAAGGATAACTTTGGAATTGGCAAGACAGTAGGGCAGGGGAGGAGATCAAAGACTCTCAAAATCGGCTTGGATTGGAAATCCAGATGTGTAGGTAACTGAATGTGGGACCTTGGGCAAAGGATTTATCTGCTTTGAAAGTTTTTAAAACTGTAATTTGGTAGAATAGTTCCTAATTCATAGGATAAGGATTTAACCATGTCTCTATATAAGAAGCATTGCAGCTGTTTACTAAAAAAGTTTCCCCTCTTGCTTCTTGGAGGAGAGGGGAGTAAATTTGGGAAAAGGAAAATTATCAAGAAGTGCAGTACCCAGTAACAGAACTGGCAGGGCTATTTTTATGGTGAGAAATGCACCTGAAATTTGAAAGTAAAACTACAAGGGCTCAATTGAAATTCCCCTGGATGAGCAGGGAGAGAGGGACCTGGGCTGTAGGAGCCCAGGGTAGGCACAGCCTGTGTCTTGGTGAAGAGCAGCCCTGGCGTTGGAAAACTGGTTCTGACTTAGCTTTCATAAAGGTGCCAGCAAAGTGACAGGTGTCCTTTGAAAACATTATTACCAACATCACCTGTGAGCTTTTGGTAAAAGCTGTCTTTTTTACCAAGGCCCTTCTTCATCAATATTTCAACATAAATATCATTATTTCCTTGGCATGACTGTCACGCATCCTAATGCTGCTCTGTCCTTCCCCTTGAGAACACTGACAAACAAGTTTTTATCATATGGGGAGAAAGGTTTACTTATTTTCCTGCCATCTCCCACGAGAAGGAATAGCAAAGTCAAAACAGTTCTTCACACTGTTCTCATTGTAGCCTCTGGCCTTTTTTTCTTCTAGGAAGAAGGTAGAGTGAGGGAGAAGATAGAGTGAGGAGGCCATGTGAATTCATGTTGGAATCCTCTGCTGTAGAGTTTTAAAAGCTCTTCTCATATGCTGTCTCACTGGATATTTGCAATAATTCAATGAGATAAGGTCATTTTTATTTAATGGTGACACCAACTTGCTGGGGGACCTGAACCAGGGCCAGTGTGTGACAGCTGTGCAGGGTGTTCGCTGAGCAAGGCATCTGGTTCATAGGACCCAAGGGTGCCAAAATTCATCCCACTTTCATTCACCAAGGTGCCAGCCTTGGTGCCCTTTTCTCACTCATACTGTAGGAGGCAGCTGCCCTGCCTTGAAAAGAACCTTTCTGGGTTTTGCTTATTTCATCTACCAAACAGGATTAATTTTTGAATCCTTATGCTTGAAGGATTGTGAATTTTTAAGTCCATTTCCCCTTAACTTTCTTAACTGGATGAAGAATTAGCCATGTTGTTGTTGGGGGTGTGTGTGATGATATGATAATGATGATGATGCAAGTTAACATTTCTGAGTATTTTCCATGTGCCAAGTACTCTTTAGAGCAATCTAGGATCAACTTTCTAATCATGGCTCTGTCTTGTTGTTGGTAGTGATTTTGGACAAGTCTTATAATCGCCCTTGGCCTCACTTCCCTAATCTGTAAAATGAGATGATTATAACTGACCAATAACTTCCAACTCCACTCCCACCCTTTTTGATTATTGAACCTTGTATTATTAGGATCCTGGCAGGAAAGAGGTGACACCTCCAAGTGGGTAATTGAAGACTATGGAAATCAACAAAGAATGGGAAGCAGCCAGAGGTCAGGGAATTGTTAGCTACACTCAGCCCCAAGGGGCAGGAGGAAGTGGTGCAGAAGAATCTAGTGGGAGCACTGGCTGAAGGTGTCTAAAGGGGATGGCCCCTGACAGGAGCTTTGGCACCTGCTGCCAGCCCAGGGCTTTGCAGCCAGAAAGCTGGGGGAAACTGACATGCCACTGTCTTTATTGTCTCACCCTCTGATTCCTACTCAGGCCTCCTATTGGCCACCCAGAGGCCAAAGAGCCAAGGGGCCAAGTTGATGCAATTCAGAGGTCAGCCTCTAAGACACAGAGCAGGTGAAGCAGGATAGAGAGTGGACCCCGCATCCCCATTCACAAAGCACATGCTTAATCCCTGGACTATTCTGGGAATTATTTTTAAGTTAATATAATGTGTATGTTATGAAAATATGAGTTTAAGTAAACATTCTATTTATACGTATTATGGGCTGGAGTTTAGCTCAGTTGGTAGAGCACTGCTCTGCACTCTCTGAGGACCTGGGTTCGATCCCCAGCCCCATAAAAATGGGTGAAGGACATGGCAATCCACTCCTGAGGCAATCCTGAAACAATCAGCAATTGAAACCCCTATGAGGGTTGCTATGAGTCAGATCTGACTCAATGGCACCTAACAACAACAAATAGATATTATACTATATGATTCATTTATAGTCTTTTAGAATATTCACTCTATACAAAGACAAGTTTATCCTTTTTCTTTTTAATAAGCATGGCAATAGTGTTTATGTTATCATATTAAATTATGTAAGTAAAAAGATGTTCTAACACATACATTTTTAAACAGCAGAGCATATGTCATCATTTGTTAGAGGAACGATGTATATAAAACATAGATTAAAATTTACCATTGTATTACAACCTGAAAATAGAAAAAACCACTTTATAACCTGAAATTTGGTATGTATAATCTTTAAGCTAAACATTTAAGTGGTTTATTATCTAATATTTATCTTTCATTTCCAAGTGATGAAGTAAAGCAGAAGGTTTTAGACTACTATTGTACGGACTTCTCTGAATATTAATAACACTTGGTGGTTAGGGTCAATCTTTAACTCCCCATAAGTGAAAAGCCAGATGGATACAATTGGTATAATAGCTCCCTTCCTTTTAAGCATTGTTTCTTTTACTTTTTAATTAATTTTAATTTTTAATTTATTTCGCATTTTTATTGGTAATTTTTAATGTACAACTTAATGGGTCTCTTTATCACATTTCCATACATGCGTTTCGTTGTACATTGCTCACGTTCACTTCCCCCATTACCCTCTCATGACCCCCCTTCCCCCTCCCCTCCCTGTCCACCAATGGTCTCCCTTCTACTTGCATGTCTTGTTTTGTTTTGTTTTTCTGAGTATTTCCATCTATATATGTACATCCCAATTTTGCCATAAGGGCAACATACGTGAATATTTCTTTTCTTTTCTCCTGTTACCCTTTCTTCTTTCCCCCTCCCCCTTTTCTTTAGTCTGTTATATTTCCCTACTTAGGTCCCATCTGCTTTTGAGATTTATATGTTTTAATAATAAATATATATTGAAGTCTAACATCCACATATGAGAGAAAACATGTGCTCTTTATCTTTCTCGTTCTGGCTTATTTTGCTTAAAATGGTGATCTCTAGTTCCACCCGTTTTGCAGCAAATGCCATAATTTTGTCCTTCTTTATAACTAAAGAAAACTCCATGGTGTGTATATACCACAATTTCCTTATCCATTCATCTGTTGATGGACACCTAAGTTGATTCCAGATCTTGGCTGTTGTGGAAAATGGCATGATAAACATGGATGAGCAGGTATCTCTGTGGCATATTGACTTATATTCCTTTGGATATATACCCAGGAGTGGGATAACCAGGTCATTTGGTAGTTCTATTTTTAGTTTTTTGAGGAAGCTTCATACTGATTTCCATAGTGGCTATACCAACCAGCTTTCCTACCAGTACTAAGTGTTCCTTTCTCCCCACATCCTCACCAGCATTTGTTATTGTTTGTTCTGTTGATGGTAGCCATTCTGATTGGGATGAGATGGTATCTCAGTATAGTTTTGATTTGCATTTCCCTGTTGGGTAAGGATGTTGAACATTTTTTCATATGATGGTTGGCCATTTATATTTCTTCATTTGAGAAGACTCTGTTCAGTTCTTTTACCCATTTTTTGATTGGATACTTTGCTTTTGTGGTATTTAAGTTTTGAGCTGTTTATATAGTCTGGATATTAATCCCCTATCTGATATATAGCTGGCAAAGATTTTCTCCTATTTTGTAGATTGTCTCTTCATTCTGATAATTGTGTCCTTTGCTGTGCTGAAGCTTTTTAACTTCATGCAATCCCATTTGTCATTTCTTACTATTATTTCCTGTGCTTTTGGGATCCTATTCAGAAAGTCCTTGCCTATGCCTATGTCTTGAAGTATTTTCTCTATGTTTTCCTCTAGCAGTTTCAAAGTTTCCAGTTTTAATGGTCTTTGAGCCATTTTGAACTGATTTTTGTACAAGATGAGAGAGAGGGATCTAGTTTCAGTTTTTTGCATGAGGATATCCAGTTCTCCCAGAACTATTAGTTGAAAAGTGTGTCTTTTCTCCAACTTATATCTTTGGCACCTTTGTCAAATATCAAGTGGCTGTAGCTGCATGGGATTATTTCTGGATCCTCTTTTCTATTCCATTGCTCTATATGTCTGTTTTTGTGACAATACCAGGCAGTTTCTGTTACAATGGCTTTGTAGTGTAATTTGAAATCAGGAATGATGATGCCTTCTGCATTCTTCTTTCTGTTCAGGATCACTTTAGTAATTGGGGGTCTTTTGTGCTTCCATATGAATTTTAGGATTGTTGTCTCTATTTCTGTGAAGAGTGTCAGATACAATTGATATAATAACTCCCCTTTCCCTTTTAGCATTGTTTTTTGTTTTATTTATTCATTATTATTATTTTTTTCTTTTGTATCACCAAGAGTTGAACCCAGGGCCTTGCACATGCTAGGCAAGTGCTCTGCCACTAGGCTGCACCTTCAGCTCCGGTTTTATTTTTCATTTTGAGACAGGGTCTCACTATGTTGCTCAGGCTGCCTCTGGCCTTAGACTCATGATCCTCTTGCTTCAGTTCCCCGAGTCACTGGGATTATAGGCATGTGTTGCAGCACCTGGCACAGGTTCTTGATAATGGGAATGTGTTTATACATGACATAATTTTCACCAGTTATATGCATGTGTCAGATTTCCATTACTACTAATAAAAATTTAATATAATTAGCTTATAAACAGAAAAAAAAAGAGACCAGGATCCTCTAATCCCCTTCCAGGATATGTTCCCTGTCGGGGCTTTAGCTCTAGCCCGGCTAAAGTTAGGGCCAAACCCTCAACATAAACACGTGGCCGATGTCGGGAAAGAAGGACCTCGGGAGACCTTCAGATATTTGGAGAAGGACAGGCAAGGTTTATTAGAATGCTCCCCTCATGGAGAGCAAGGAGCAAGCAGCCCCTGTAGAGCAAGGCTCTATCCCTTTCAGTGCTGGCTCTAGGCCCTGAAGCATGAAATGCTACAGGCTAAGTGCTGGTACAGCTCAGCCTTAAAGGCACAGCCACAGCCGCTGGTGTTCAGTTGAGGTCCGATGGTCTTGACTCTCTCGGCTCGCCTTCTTTACCCGGCTCCTTCCCAAGGATGGGAGGAGTTGGGAGGCTCTTAGTGGCTTGCTAGATGCCTCCAGCTCTTCCGGGCCCCTGGGCTTGATCTCAATGGCTTGCTAGATGGTCTTGCGGGAGTAGGGAGCGCTGGTCCAGGTGATGAGGTTCAGGAGACGGTCAGAGAGGTGAGGATCAAAGGAGTGTGAGATGGGGTCCAGGAGCCCTACTTTTATAGGGTCCTGGAGGGGTCACATGGTGGGGTTCAGCCAATCGGGGCACACAGCTGGCAGGTACAAGGGGCAAACGGACATAACTGCCAAGTGGAGACAGTTATTACCTGCAAGGTGGTGAGGGGAGCCAATCAAAATTAAGGTGGTTAAGGCTGGTCAAGCTGGCCGGGGGCCATCTTTGCTCACTCGATGGGAGGGGCTGTTTTGAGTGAGTGAGATGAGCCCTGGGGTCAACTAGGGGTCAGCCCCTCAAGCTGTCATGAGGGACCCTAGCTGGGAAATATTATTTTAAAAATCCCCAAC
>VMDO01016012.1:0-35619 GCA_007922755.1 Pedetes capensis
GAGTCCAAGCTCCAGAAGGTTTGATGTGTCCTTGTTGACTTGGAGATGAAGACAGCCACATGTCAATGAAAAACTGTCAATCCTACAACTACAAAGAGTTGAATTCTGCCGAAAACCTGAAAAAGCTTGGAAGCAGAATCTTGCCCAGAGCCTCTGCAGGAGAGGATAGCCCAGCCAGCACCTTGACTTTGGCTTATGAGGCCTGAAGTGGAAGGCTTGGCTGAGCCACGGTGCCTAGAATTCTGCTTCATGGACGGGAGACAAGAAATGGGTCTAGTTTTAAGATAGTAAGTTTGTGGTAATTTGTTTTGGCAGAAATGGAAAACCAGTGAAGTATATAATTGATCAATTTTCTTCATACGACCCCTGTAGGAATTTTCAAAGGAAAAGTATCACTTATTCTGGGTAGGGAATGATACATTATTTGTTGTACCTGTTGATTGGGTATTTTGAGGTGGTGCAAAGGGGGATAATCACATCACCAACTTGGTTGCAAAATCATAGTCTTGCCAACATGGCCTGTTTCAGGACCATACACCTAACCTTAGTTTAAATCTAGGAGAAAATCCGTTCCTCATGTTAATGGTAAAATCCAATCTATTATAAACACACAAGAAGTAGATCATCTTATTTTCCAGGTCTCACCACTCAATAAGTAGCATGTATTAATAGTTATAAAAGTTATTTTGTAAGATACTAATGATGAGTTGCTAAGTAAAGAAGATGTAATGAGAACTAGCTAGATTTAATTTCTTGGTTTGTCTGTGGTCAGTGACATGTGCTTCACTCTGTAAATCACCTTTTCATGGTGTTATAGTAACTCATTCTAAAGGAAATTAGTAAGGTATAATTTTGATAAAAAATAGGTATTGAGTTCAAAATTGAATATGAATTTGGAATTTGAGAAACCAAGTTTGAGATGCACGAATTTTTATTTCCCCCCTTCCCTTTGTGCTACAGATTAATCTTAAAGATATTGGTGAGATCTATAAAATACGCATTGGACATGACAACAGTGGGAAGGATCCCAGGTGGTATTTAGAAGAAGTAGAACTTGAAAATATGGCCACATCTGAGTGCTTTTGTTTAACTGTTAATTCCTGGATACCTGAGAATGAAAATGATGGAGATGTATGGAAAGAAATACCCATGGTGAGAACCAACAGAGCTCCGTTGCCAGGTATATAATTGCACTTCTTTTGTGATGTGTTTAAAATTAAAATAATTGAGATGATTTAGGAGAGGGGAAAGCATAAAGGGCCAGACACTAAATATCTTATAATTCATGGGCCATAAACTGTCTGTCAAACTTCTCAAGTCTGCCAGTGCAGGGAGGCAGCTGCTTTAGACAATGTATAAACAAATTGTGTGCCACTAAAACTTTAAAGGTGGACTTGGAAATTAGATGTTCATGTAATTTTCACTTGTCAACAAGTACTATTCTGCTTTTGATCATTGTAACTATTTTTGATCATTATAACTATTAAGAAAAGTGAAAAGCATTTTTAGCTCCTGGCAGATTTGGCCCACAGGCAGTATATGGTTTCCCCAGCCCTGGTTTAGAGCACTGGCTTTTGTGTCTAGGCAAAGTGTGAAATCATATCCATGGATGTGTGCCTCAGGCCAACTCATCTTTCTGTGCGCTGGTTTGCTACCATTTACATGTGACTTTTGTCTTAGCAATACCGTGTTAATAAATGCCAGCAATCATGAATGTAGGAGCAACTGAATCCCTGAGTTTTCTTTGTTGCTATTGCCTGAAGTGAGCTCACACAGTGCCTTCATTTTTTTCTCTGCTCATTCCCTGTATTTCTGACAACCACTTTGTTTTTCTTTCCAACAATGTACTGAAAATCTCTTTCTCGATGGACACTGATGATCTCTTTGTTAGAAATTAAATGACTCTGTGTGTGTATGTATGTGTGTTGTGTGACAGGTGTGCAGATGCCTTTTCTTGTATGTGTGCATGTGTGTGGATGCCAATTTATGTATTTATGTGTGTGTGCATGTGTGTGTGCATGTGTATGTGCATGTGTGTGTGTTCTCAGGTCCCTGACCCTTCTGAGCTTTTGGATCTCTCATTTGAAGAGGTAGAGATTTCTAGAGGCTCTGGAACCAGACACTGGATTCTAGTCTTGAGTTGACGATGTATCCAGCTGTATGACCCTGGGTAAGCTACTTAGCTTCTGTTAGCCAACAACACCTCATCTATAAAATTGGGATAAAATAATGCCTGTGTCATAGATTTTTTTCAGTACATGAGATAATGTACTTTTCATGTAAAGGATAACATACTTAGCAGTGTTCCTGGCATACAGTTATGAGAAACACCAGCCATTACCATCATCGTTATTATAAATCTTTCTCTGAACTTGACCTTTGTCACATGAAAACAGCCTATTCCTTTGGCTGTTTCACTCAATTATTTGTATTGCCATCACTGTTTCCATTTATCCTCTTCCCTTGAATATATGGGTTTAAGTTCCTGATTCTTCTCTGCCTTTTGTGCCTCTTCCTAATGTCTACTTTGAACTCTACAGAGAAGAACAACATAGTTCTATTTCAGCCCTATACTCTTTGTTGCCTAGAGCCCAGTATTCCATTAGGTAGTTTACCAGCAGACCATGGTTACTACCTGCTCATTTGGCCATCCCACACAGGTGAGGCTAAGCACATGCACACACATAGGACCAAGCGCCTGTTGGGTGCCAGGAGTGATGAGCACTAGAGAAGACACTGGTGGTTCAGGCAGGATTCCTGCACTCCAGAAGTTCTTCCATCATCAGAGCTCTAATTATCATCCTCTGCCTAATGACTCCTTTCTTTCCAGCCTCAAATCATTTTCTTCTTTCCAATTTCCCTGGAAGTCTTTGCTCAGTAGCTCACTGATGCTTTGAGCCTATTAAGTCTCAAACTGAAGTCACCTTCCCTGTCCCTCCACTTCATGCTGCTACCCTCTAAACTTCCATGGAGAGTTTGGGTTTTTTTCTCCACTATTATATGGATTAGCCAGCAAGGACTCCATTGTATGTATCCTTGATTTCTTTAGAATGATAGATGCATGGAATACAAGGCTGTGGCCAGAAAAATATGTGCTGATTAATTTAGATATGCCTGCAGCTGTACCACTGTGGCATCTGATCCCATCAGATCTCAGAAGCTAAGTAGGGTCTGGCCTGGTTAGTACTTGGATCGGAGACCCCCCTGGGAACACCAGGTGCTGTAGGCTTGGGGGAAGAACCTGGCAGCCCACTCCCAAAAATCAATCAGCCACTGAAAACCTTATGAGTAGCAGAGAAGCACAACAATAGTGTTTCGTCTGTTGTACATAAGGTTGCTATGACTCAGACACGGATTCAATGGCACCTAACAGCAACAACAATTTAGGTATGGCAAGAATGACTTGGGATAAAACCAGCTTTGTGGTAGAAAAAACATCTATAAAAACACAAAACCTTTATATTTGCATAAATTTTGACAGTTTATAAAAACATTTTCTCATACAAACTCTCATTTAATAAGGTCCCACATCCCACTGGTTCTATCTGCCCTGGAAGGGTCATGTGTGAGTCACAGTGGTACCCTGGGCTGTTCAGAAGATGCTGCAGTGGAAGAGATGAAAAGGTCTTAAGAAATTTAGGGTTTTACTCTGCACATCTTAGGATCTACCTATTCTATTCACCCAATTTCTAACATCTGTCAGTAACCCCTTCTGGTTTTGAAAAATGATGTTTAGAAGAATTCTGAAATCCACAGTACCAATAACACAGCAGAAATCTTACTGGCTTGATATATGGTAGTGTTTATAAGCCTGCATTATTTTAAAATGAACCTTATTTAAACTGTGCTAGACAACTATTTTGTATTCCTTCCAACTGCCTTTTAGTTAATACGATTTGTTACATGCAAAAAAATGTGGGTAACAGTTACAATAGTTTTTAAAACTCTGAAATACAAAAGAAACTGCATTGTACTTTAAATGAACTATTGATTTGGGACTCATTTAACTTGAGCTTGCAATAAAGGCTCAGCATGTCTCCCTGCAACTTCGTGTTCATCCTTTTCTCAAACGAGCTAATGAAACTTTATCCATTAGCATTTCCTATTTCAAGGGGTGATTTCTTAGTGGAAGCACACCCATCAGTTAAGGCATTTTTTTCCCAATAATATAATAATGATACTTAGACATAACCTGATCCAATTTTCTCCATTTTCTCAGGCTTTAGCAAATCAATCCAACAATTCTTTTCCCAGATTGAATATTCGCTCATTTAGAGGAAAATCATTAAAATAAGGAAATAAAAAAAAATACCACCTCAATGTTCAGCAACTAACTTGAGACTAAAACTTACCGTCAAACAAAGAGCAATCTGGATGTGTTGAGTGGCCACCTTTTGGAGCCCAGGGCTTCATTTGCCATTCCTGTTACATCTAGTGAGCCACAGCAGATTGAAACCACTGAACTGATGCTTCTCTGGTCTGGGTTCCAGAGGAGGAAGGAGGGTTTGACCTTCAATATTTTGGGATTGGCTGTCCATCTCCCAAAGCAGAGTTTCCCAATCCCTGGGCCACAGAGCAGCACAGCAGGAGCAGCAGGCAAGCAAGCAAAGCTTCCTCTGTATGCACACAATAAATGTAAAGTGTGCCAGTCATCCCAAACACCCCCGCCCCCATCTGTGGAAAAGTTGCTTTCCATGAATCTGGTCCCTGGAGCCAAAAAATGTTAGGGACTGCTGTCCTGAAGCATTCTGATGCTGGCTCAGGGAAGAACACAAGGAATGATAAGGAAGAGGACCTTAAAAAACAATTAAACAATATTTATGGAGTTTGTAGGCTGGAAAGAGCCCTAGGGACCCACTGGAGGGTGGTATTTTTTAATTTCATGGCACAAAATGAGCGGTTTTCTATGTAGTTGGCACTTTAACCCTGAGTTAGTTAATTCTGTGACTTTGCCTCTTCTTTCCAAAAGATTACTAGAATGTTTTCAAAAGTAAAGGGTATTTGAGGCCACTAGTCCATAAATCATCATTCTTTGGAAGCTCAGCTAGATTGCCAGTGGGATCAGAGTGCCCCTTCCTGAGCAGAGCACTGCTTAGTTGACCATATTCCTCACCTTCCTCTGATTTATTCACCGTCTACCATGTTGACAGGGACAGGTGCAGAAGAGCGGCTGATTGTCTTTGGCTTGTTGTCCTTAAGAATGTTTAGTTATGGCCTGGCAGGGGTGTCCAGGGCTGATAAGATGCCGACTCAGCTCACCATGTCCCACATAAGTTTGAGCTCCAGGCTCTGTTCCTGAGAGATGGATGGTAATGGGAGGTGAGGTCTGAGGCCACATCTGTGGGTGAAGGAAGGTTTGATGCTAGACTTTGACAAGAGGGCAGGAGTTGTGCGTGGGGGTTTATTTCAACTCAAGAAACCATTCCATGGGAACAGATGATTGAAATGTGTCTGCTTCAAAATATTTGCATTTATCCCATTTTAAGTACTGAGGAAAAAATTGTCTTTCTGAAACGACACTCTACAGCAAGTTTCAGATGATAACAACTAAGTTAAAAAACCCAACCAAGTGTTCTTTAATGCTTTTGCCTTTGTGACAGTACCCCTCCATGTCAAAGAGTACATGAGGACTTCCAGGTGAGATGGACCCTTTCATCCAGGGGGCAGCTGTAACTCAGATGAGCAGAGTCTGGCTTCAAATGCTCATCTCCACACGTGTTTTTGAGACTTGGGTTAAGTAAGACAGGTTTTCCAAGTTTCAGCTGCATCATCTAAGAAATTGGGTGTACTGAATCTATTGCTGGAGTGATCACCATGTAAGTCCCCATCCAAGCTGGGACTTTTTTGAGAGAGGAGGTCTCTGTGAGTAATTATGCCAGGACAACAGGTGTGCTTTGGGACCATTCCAGGCTGGGGTTTCCACAGGAGCAGGAGAGCAGGGACGGTGTGAGTCACACTGGAGGCCTCCAGGGTCATGCTCACTAATTCCTTTGTCCTCTCTTAACTTGTCTTTCTCCTCCTCCAGCCTTCAGAGTCTTTAACTGCTATCCTGGGAACACCAGAACACCAGGCACACACAATGCTTTGGGATTCCTACCAGCTATTCTCAAACCCAAGGCCTGAGTGACCAGCCTAAAACCACACTCAGATTAGTCATTCCTTTGCTTACAACCACCCAAAATTTCCCTAACTCACTGAGAGTAAAAGCTACAATCCTCAGGCACCCCTGTGGTTCCTGCATGCTGTCCCTCCCTCTGTGCGGCCAGGTCCTTCACCTTTGGCCAGGTCTCTCATCCAAGGGACTTTTTCAGTGATGTCTCCCTGGCCACATTCTATAAAATAGAAAGAAATCGCACTCCCTTCCCCCATCCAGCCTCTTTTTCTCTCCACAGCCCGGAGGCACTACTTTTTCAGCAATAAGAGAAATATTTCAACCTAGAGACACAAGTAGATTTGGCCCCAGGCTGCCACCGTGTAGAGTCTTGGGCCACAAACTTTGAGTGCAGACTGGAACTGAACTGTCTGCACTTGTTCAATGCTGAATCTCATTTACCATCTGTTTCTGAGCTCCCATTTCTTTGGGCCGTTCCTATCAACAGGATCACACCAGAATGAGTGCTGAGAAAGCTTAATTCTTGGAGATCTGAGACAAAGCACTTAAACAACCCATTAATTAAATCAAGTGAAATACTCAACCCGGAGGTTTGTTTTCAGAAGGACAGCGATGGTGCATGAGGAGCCGCCCACCCGGGAGTCTGCTCCCGCTGTGTTCCGCAGGGCCGCTGCACTGGGCATGCGCAGAGGGCTGCTCCCAGGGAAGAGAGAGCCAGGTAACCTAAGGAACCAGGCAGTGCAGAGTTCAAAATTACCTAGGTGCATTTGAGGTCTTCTGCCTGTGAGCATCAGGCCTACAAACAAGAGGCTAGAGAAGTCCGCCAATCACAAAGTTACATTTCTTTTTTTCCTTTTTTTTTTTTTTTCCTGATTAGGCAAATGTCTAAGAAAAAATATTACTTGCGTTCACCAATAATACTCTATGTGCTGCAACAAGAACAGGGGCATAAATGAAAGTTTATGGGCTTGGAGCCTTCTCCTGGACTCTCCCACCTTGGCTAAATCATCCAAGGTTTGTAGGTCCCGGAATGTGTCTGAGCTTGCCTCCTGGGTGGAGAGGTTGCCTCCTGGGTACTGAGAGGTTATGGCCTCTGACTTGCTAGCTTGAGAGCATAGGCAGGCTGGCTGGCCCAGAGAATCTTCTCTGTCCCCATCTCTAAATTGGGGGGCTAAAAAAGAGGCACAGCCCTGGCAGAAGAGTAGCTGCAGCATATTTAGATCATTCACACTTAAATGGTTCTTTGGGCAACCAGCAGAGAGCAGTACACAACGCTCAGTGAGGGGTGGAGGAATAACATTTTTACTCAGCAAATATCTACATGCCCTTGGAGTGAGTTGTTCAAACCTAAAAAAGACAAGAGCCCTGCTCTTGGGAAATATGAGGTTTTGGAGCGGGAGACAAAGATGCCTACATCACAGATGAGTCCAGTCTTGCTTGCTCTGAGTGGTTGGCAATATGCGCTGCAGAGGCATGGCTTGACAGACTATCAATAATTTCAGGTGATTTTTAATAAGTGTGATTTTTTGTGTGTGCTTTATTCACAGTCATCCTAAATTTAAGAAATGGCTTCATAGGGCATTTCTCTGGTACTTAAATCGAATAGCTACCTAAATCTAGGAGGAAAATTGCATGACTTACCTAACTTATTATCCTGTTCTGATACTGACCAATGTTAGATTATGGAGCATGTGTCAACCTGTGCCTTTGCATTTTTCCTTCTGGGGCTGACATATTTGGTCCTCAGTACTTCTTGGCTTATGTTGAATCTTGACATCTTAGATTGGGACAGTGGTGGTACTTTCTTTCTGAAATTGATCCTTAAAGCTCTGTGCATGTAAAGAGACACAGATGTCTCATGGGGAAAGGACTCAATTTAGTTCTACAACTTGTGGTATCTAAATATTTAAAATAGCCCATTTCGGATAGCTGTGTGCATGGCTGCCCTGGTCTTCACTTATCTGCAAGCCTTTACCTTGGGTAGTCAAGAAATGGGCCAGTGACAGAAAGAAAAACTTCTTGGCTTAATAGGATTTTAAGAGGTGATCCTTCAAGTGGAATTCAAATGAAAACAACAGAACTATACTAAATATATTTTGTAAACAATTAATTGGTTTTAATTCCTTTATGCATTTGTTTAAAAACCAGACAAGTATTTTGTATAAGACAATGTTCAATCTCCACAAATGTAATTTTAAGGAGTGCAAAAATATAACTTTTTAAATGCTGCATTGCTGATTAAAACCCACACCCCTCATGCAAGAATTTTTTGTGGAGATGGAAGTATTCTCTATTTTGATGCAGTGAGAGTTCTGGAACTGTATATTCACCCAAACTCATCAAACTGTACACTTTCAAAGGGTGAATTTTCCTGCATGTAAATTATACTTCAATGAAGTAGAGTTAAAAATAATGCAAGCCCCTATTTCCACTGATGGTGGAAATCCTAATCATTCAACTCGAAATAAGCTCAGTCATTTCCAGTACAAAGTTTAGTTTCTTTTGGTCTAAATCTGGTGAATTCAGGGTTCTTCTCCTTCTGTTGCTTTTCTTGCTGCATGTGGATGTCATAGTTCTTGGACATCATCCTCCAATCTGGAGGGGACACGTGATGGGAGGTTCTCTTTGTTCTCTTTGGTCTACCCTGAGGTGTCTTCACTATGTCTGGTTTTGGGTCTCACATTCTCCCTTTGACGATCTGCTGAAGGGAACACATTCCCACCATGGCTTCGGTTTCCAAGCCTGCAAACTTTGGGCTCCTCATGTCAGAACCAAGAATGCTTCCCTGTGGACCGATATCTGTTCCCAGCCATTTCCATGCTTTTCTTGGCAACAGGAAGTGAGGGCTTGTAAGGGAGCCCAGTTATCTTTTCCTCACAGTTCCTGGCTACTTTGGATAATAGGATGGCCCATCACGCAGGTCTAAGTCACAGAGAGAGGAAGGGAGAGAAGGAAGGAAATAGAAAGAAAAGAAATTTCTTTCTTTCTTTTTTTCAAGTAAAACACACATTTTATTGCTGAAAATGCTAGCCAAGAAATCCCCAGAGTGAAGAAAAATTACATAAGGAAAGAGATTCCAGCCAGGCACGGTGGCGCAAGCCTGTAATCCCAGCGGCTTGGCAGGCGGAGGCAGGAGGATCGCAAGTTCGAGACCAGAGGCAGTCTGTGTAACTTAGTGAGACCCTGTCTCAAATAAACTAAAAAAATGGGCTGAGGGCGCAGCTCAGTGGTCCAGCACTTGCAGAGCATGCAGGCGTGAGGCCCTGGATTCAACCCCCAGTACTGCAAAAAAAAAAAAAAAGAGATTCCATGCATGTAGGTGGAATCCAATTTTTCTAATAAGACATTTATTTGAAAGGTTTAAAGCTGAATATTAAACTTTTTAAATTAACATTTTAATTGTACATATTTATGGGGTTGTTATTGTTGTTGTTAGGTGTTGTTGAGTTGGATCCAACTCATTGTGACCCTATGTACAACAGAATGAAACGTTGTCCAACACTGTGCCATGTGCACAATCTTTTCTTGTTTAATCCCATTGATGCAGCCACTGTGTTTCTTCTCATTTTGAGTCATGCCACATCAGCAAATGGAGGTTCCAGGGGCTTTACTCGATTCCCATCATTGAGGTCAACTCCACTTTGAGGAGGCAGCTCTTCCCTAGTTATCTTTTGAATGTCTTCCAGCCTGGGGGCTCATTTTCTGGCATTATATTTGACAGTGCTCCTCTGTCATTCATAGAATTTCAATAGCCAATTGTTTTGGGAACCTACAGATGTATCACTGTGGCATCTGATCTTGCCAGATCTCAGAAGCTAAGCAGGGTTGGGCCTAGCTAGTATTTGGATGGGAGACTGTCTGGGAACACCAGGTGCTATAGGCTTGGGAGAAGGACCTGGCAGCCCACTCCCAAAAAACAATCAACCATTGAAAACCCTATGAATAGCAGAGAGGCACAGCAATAGTGTTCATGGGTTGTACATAGGGTTGCTATGAATTGGACACCCATTCGATGGCACCTAACAACAACAACAACAATTGTTTTGGGAGTAAGCTGCTGGGTCCTTCTCCCTAGTCTGTCTTAGTCTGGAAGCTCAGCTGAAACCTGCCCACTATGGGTGGCCCTGCTGGTATCTGAGATAGTGGTGCCATCACTTTCAACATCACAACCACATGCAACCCCCACAGCACAACAAGCTGACAGACTTGTAGGGGCTTTATGGGCTACAGAGTGATAATGCACAGTGTGCAATTGTTAAATCAGGGTTGTTGCTACTTTCATTTCCTTGAACATTACATAAAACCTTTTTGATTAATCTTTAATGATAATTGTAGATATTTATGATGTATAATATGACTTTTTTAAGGTTGCTTACAGTATAGTGAGATTCATTATGGGATTTTCATAGAATTGCATTCTGTATTTTGCACTTGCTCTCTTCCTCTTTGCCCCTCTATGTTGCTTCCCCTCCCCTCCTATCTTTCCTGTCTCCCACTCTCTCCCCTGGCTTACCTCTCCCTTCATGATGGGTCTACTTATATTTTCCAATCTTATATATTCCAGTAAATATATAATATGTACATATACATTTAAGAAGAGATATTTCTTTTTCAAATGCATAAAAAAGTTTTTTTCAAAAACTCTTCAAAGTTATGTCTCTTATAAGCAATGTCTCTCCTAAAACTGGGGCTGGGATTTATCTCTGTTGGTAGAGTGCTGCTCTGTAGTCTTTGAGGTCCTGAGTTCGATTCCCAGCACCACAAAAATGGGAGAAGCCCATGGCAATCCACTCCAGAGGCAATCTGGAAACAATCAGCCATTGAAAACTCTAAAAGAGTTGCTATGAGTCGGACATGACTCGACTGCACCTAACAACAACAACTCCTAAAATTCTTTTAATCTGTTTCAGAAGTCACTGAGCTTCTTGTTCTAGGTCTTCCCCAGAGCTACTTTCCCCCAAGCAGTAAATATCATTCCACAGAGGTGCCAGTATCCTCAGAGCAAAAAGAAAAATGTAGAAAACTCTCAGTCACAATGTCATAATACTATTTGGATAGGTTTGCTAGAGTTATGGATAATGATCTTTTGACAGACCAAATTCCAGTTTACAATGGTAGAAAGCAGGGCTTTCTCTGGTTGCTTTCTTTTTCAATGAGGTAGCCTACTCCCAGAACAATCAGCCATTGAACACCCCATAAATAGCAGAGAAGCACTGTCAAGTATAGTGCTGGAAAATGAGCCTGCCAGGCTTGAAGGCATTCAAGAGACAACTGGGGAAGAGTTGCCTCCTCAGAGTAGAGTTGACCTTAATGATAGGAATAGAGTAAAGCCCCTAGGACCTCCGTTTACTAATATGAGACAACTCAAAATGAGAAGAAACACAATGACTGCAACAATGGGCTCAAACAGAAAAAGATCATTTTCATGGCACAGTGTCAGGTGGTGTTTTGTTCTATTCTGGGGTCACTATGAGTTGGACCTGACTGGACAGCACCTAACAACAGCAATGAACACTCCAAAAGAGATAAAAGGAGACATTAGTAACAAAGAGCAGTTCTTTCCCAGCTCTGTATTTCTAGAATAGCTTCATAATGACTAACAAATGGATTGATAGGCAGGAAGGAATTCTCAGCTAGGTTAACATTCTTTGGCTACCCACAAATTAGGCAGAGAGGAGGAAATACCAGGATAGGGAAGTCTGCAAGGCAGATGCAGTTCACCTGTTCATTATTATGTAAACATGAAAACAGAAGGGTGTTGTTTTCTCTTTTCTGTTTCTTACTGGTTCAACAACCAACCAGGAGCCTAGTCAGCTCTGTTCATTTCTTGCATTCATATTGGACTGGAAGAAAAATATCAAGTTGTTGTTCCTGGACAAATGCTTTATAGATCTCTCTCCTAAAAACTTCCAGTAAAAATATCATGTCAGGGGAATTTATTTCAGCCCACTCCCTGACAGCCATGTGGCATTTGAATATGTCCTTGTAATTAAGAAATAATGTGTCCCCATGAAGAGAAAGTATAAATGATTTTTTTTAAAAAGACTTTGCATTTGCTGCAGTTTGTAGAGTCTGAAGTATCCAAGAGTCAAAGACACTATTTATGGAGATGTTAATGCTTCAAGTTGATGCTGATAAATCATGATTAACAAACACTTGACAAAGATTCTAGTCTAAAATGAACCTGCAACTGAAGATTTCAAAAGACATTTGTGTTGCTAATCAGATGCTGTAAAATCATTTTATATTGGTCACGTGTTTATAAATCCAAAGAATAAATAGATTAAAGTAGACATCAAAAAAAAAAAATGCTGAGCTTTGACCCTGTATACATGTCACACACTCCTTGGGAGATGGGGAAGTTGTTGAAATGACAATAACAGGTAAATATAAGCATGAGGGTGTTGAGGATGATGAAATTGCAAACAGAAGTGAAAACTTACAGTGTAGCTATTGGTTGAGTTAGATGTCAACTGTGGCAGATAAGAAGATAAGCATTTTATCCTGTGCTTCTGCTGACTTTGTCAATGAGTTAGGTGTGTATAAGCTACTGAAGCTACCGAATGATTGTCAGAAAAAATTAACATAACTATGGTAAAAACAAGACACTTTTGGCAGAAATGTCTAACATAGATAGCTAACCTAAACCAACAAATCATTTCTTTTAGGTACTTTTAGCCAGATGATGGTGAGAGATACATTAATAGCTACTTTTAAAACTGGCTTTTTAAGAATGATTATTTGTTATTGGAATGATTGATTAGCAATACTTGTCTATGCTTATTTTCAGGTAAGATGATCTCTTCTGTCAGTAAAGCATCTACAGCTACACAAGCATCTTTGCATTTTTCAAGTATTTGAGCTAATTTTAGGTTCTCTTCTAACTTAGAGTTTAGACTTAGCATGAGCTCCACCAGGAGTTCATCTTCTTATGTGTGGGATGTCTGTCTCTTAGAGTAATGATAATTTTTTAGACATATGCATTCTTGCAACAGAATGAATATGTGCTAGCTAGGACATATGGGCCTGCCTTTAAATTAACAACTTGAGCCCTGACATTTTTTGCCCAAGGGGGAAGACTGGAGAAAAGTTTCGCTGCAATCTCCATTTGCTAGGTAGGACTCATTTAAAACCTGTATCTTAGGATGCATCTAAGTGACATGTTAAAGAAACATTCTTCAGATTCTCCCTTTGGGTTAAGTCAGATGAGGAAGGAGTTTATATAGCCTTAAGGATTATGAAAAAGTCTGGAGCTAGAATTTATTGTTATGAATTTAGCATCGAAAATCCACATGCTTTTGTTGTAGAACTATAGCAAATGCTTAGTGAGTTATGTTGTCAAATATAATTAAAATATGGTCAAATTTTATGGATTCCAGCAAACTAATAAGAAAGAATTTTTAAAAAGGCACATGTATTCAACCTAATCAATATATAACAGCTTCTAGGAACTCTCTTTTGAGAAGTATGTGAGGCCATGGATATGTTAACCTGCAAACTTCATCATTTCATTGTGTGGGGGGTATAGAATGGTTGAGGCAGGGCAGAGTGGTCTTGATGTTTTCAACATATAGTTTGTGTCCTAAATAATTTTTTATATGTACTCTTTTTAAGCCTTTAACTGTTCACTTAATTGTCCTACTTTATATGTTTTAATGTTTTCTTTTAAAAAGGTGTAAACAAGTTCATTTTCCATCTGAAATAGAAAAGAATTTTCATAAGCAGCTCCTCTATAAAGATGTAACATCACGTTTTCCTTATACTTGTTTTTCATGATTTCTAGCAGAAGTTTTGACTTAATTCTGTTCAGGTAGTTCCAGAGGTTGTCAGACCTGCTCTTCCCTATAGGTAGCTTCAAAGTTATCTTTGGCTGTCCTAAATTCATGAGAAGTGTTTTAATTTTCTGCCTAAACTCTGTTGGGTTTTACTCTGGGTATTTTAGAATCTGTGAGACTGTACAACTAAACTGATTTATCTTCTCTGCTTAAACCATTTCCCAGTATACCACATTTGTCTTTTTAAAGGTCAGGCATGATAGAAACAGGCAATGTTTTTCACTTACCTTGTTTTCTTACTTGTTGGATTTTCATGTCTAAGTTCTTTGGAAAATGTTAATGTGCATTTCTATAAATGCAACTGCTCAGTTGCACAGAATATGATTTATAAAGATTTCTAGGATGTTGGAATACAAAATGCTCATGGTATCCAAAATATTATTTATATTGGTAGTATCTGTAGGAGCAATCTTTTCTAATTAGTGACTTCTACCAGTGTCTGAGAAATAGCCTTAATTCTAAGATCAAATATAGTGGATTATAATTTGCTAGAACCTCACTGAGCAATTTTTAAAAATTATATTTAAATTTGCATCTCTCTAGGATATTTGTGTTTTTCCTTTCTCAAGAGAACTATTAAAAAAATCCGTTATTAGTATGTAATATCCAAGAAATAGCAGCATGAGTGACCAGCTGTGATTAGAAGAGCCAAACTTCAGGGGGAAAATTTTGCTGCTTTCATCTAATTAAGAGAGAGAAAAGTTTTTTTTTTCTTTTATACAACTTCTCATAATAACTATGAAAGTATAGTGGGTAATGAAAGTATATAATTGCTAACAATAATTATTTTGAAACAGTAGTTCTGGGAATACTGGAGTGTCTGTACAAATGAGGTAAACATTGAGTAGCCAAGAGTATGTCTGAATGGAGGTCTGTGTAAGAAAGAGTTGGGACCAAATATAGAAAAACTCCTATCAACTAGATTAAAGAACATTCTGATTTCCTTATAGAGGATCAAGCTACATTCAAAGAGATAAATAAAAATGAGAAAGATAACATCAGATTTCTGCCATTTCAGTGGTGGTTTATGAAATTCATGTATGCACTGGCAAAAAGGCAGGGGCAGAAACAGAGTCTAATGTATTTATCAACCTCTTCGGTGCCAGAGGAGATTCGGGGAAACGAAGGCTTCATCAGTCCAAAAACAACAAAGCCAGGTTTCAACGTGGACAGGTAATGGAAAAGTCTTCATCAATTCTTCCCCACACCTTCCCTCCAACTGCTTTTGCAAAAGACACAGAAACAAAAATTCCCAAGGTGCTCATTTGATACTACTAGGAAGTAAGGGTGTCATGTGTGTGACTGTTTCTTGACACATGTGTTATTGTTGTGGAGTTGAGGAGACATGGACTTAACCAGAAACAAGGCAACAACAAGTAAGCCTTTTTTTTCTGTCAAAAAACAACAGCAGTAACAACAACAACAACAACAGCAAAACCAAATTCCCAATATTCTACTTCCAGATTAGATTGGACTAGTGTGTAACAAAATGAGCATCCTTCTGAGAATGACTAGAAATATTTGATAAAACATGTTTCAAATTGGGCTTGAAGATATTAGAGAGCTTTGCAGGCAAAGGATTTCTGAGAGAAAAGAAAGGCAGAGAAGAACCTGGTATTGACGGAGCTTTCTGCTATTTGTAAGCAGAAACTTAGAAGCAAGAAGGTGGTCAGAAAGTGGCTGTGGGAAATGCAGAGATTTAGGAGAGGTTTCCTCAGATTGAGATTTCACCCCTGCCACAAATAGAGATGTAGTAGTCAGCTATTGTTGCTGTAGTAGAAAAACCCACCAAACCACTCTTATGGGGGAAGAGATATTTATTGGAAGCTCACAGTTAGAGGATCTGTCCATAATGGCAGCAGGACAGGCACGGTGGTGGTAGGAGTAAGATGTGTGTCTGATGAGCTCACAGCATGGCAGACCAGGAACAGAGAGAGATCTGGACCATGGATCTGGGTAAAAAACCTCCAAAGGCCCAGCCCCAGTGACCACTTCTACAAAGCTGAGTCCTGCCTCCCAAAGTTCCATGACCTCCAAGAATAGCACCAGCGGCTAAGGAACAAACAGTAAAGCATATGACCTTTGGGAGATATTTTGTATTCATGCCATGACACTCCACCCCTGGCCCGCAAAAAAACATAGAAAATGCATTCAGTCCAACTTAAGAGTCCACAAAGTCTTAACAATTTGAATCATGCTTAAAAGTCCAAGTTTCCACTAAGATTCAAGGCAAACTTAGCTGTGGGCCCTAAAAGACAAAAAAAAAACCCTAGGTTATATACTTTCAACAAATAATGGAATAAGAATAAGCCTTCTCATTCCAAAAGGGAGGAATGGGGACACAGGAGGGAAAGATGGGTCTGTAGTGAGACTGATATCCTGCTATACAAACAAAACCTGTTGGTTCAGGTCTGGCACCTGGCACACAGGACATCATCTGGCATCTGGCATTTGGTGTTAGCTTGAACAGGCTTACATGGCTCTATCCCTGTGGCCCTGCAATTTGCAGCAACAACTATCCTTCTGGGCTGATTCCACTTTTTGCTGGCAGCTTTCCTTGGCAGATGTTTCAAGCTGCTGGCATCTCCAACATCCTGGGGTCTCTGTTGCTGCTTAGATTCCATCCACAAAGCTTCACACATCGACTCTTCAGGGGATGTCTGCAAGGCATCCAATATTGGCCAACTTGGCCTGGTTTGCAGTGCTATCTTCTGGAACTTTGGTGGTAGCCTCCATAACCCCTTAACTCTTGCATTTTTCATGCCTGCAAAACCAACACCACATGGATGTTGCCAAGAGTTGCTGCTAGCTCAAGAGGTAACTGGGCCCTTTTGGACCATGTCTGCATCAGCAGCTTCTCTATGCCCAGGATGAGAAATTATTTCCCTGAGCAGCTTCTTTCCAGCAATGAATCCAGGAGACAGATTTCAGACACTCCTTTTTCAAATGAGTTTGCTGGTTCCTGCCCACCAAGAAAGAGCCTTAGATGAGAGGGGTATGGATGACTTCTCTGTCCTAGGTGATCTTTATTGTCCCAGCATGAAGTAGACGGTTTTCCTTTTCCTTTACCTCAGCTATCTCCTTGCCTCAATTGGCCCTATTTACAGGAACTTTAAAAAAGCCCTTACCACTGTTGCTTTTGTCTCTTTAAATTGTACATTTTCCACATCTTCCTACCATGACTTTTGCTCTATTTTCTTCTTATATATCTGGCTGAACATAGCAACCAACATATGGCCTGGTCATTAGGCCTTTTTGATATTTCCTTTGCTGAGTTAATTAGTACATTACTTTTAAATTCAGCCTCACTCACATGTTTAAGACAAGAGCAGAATGTACACGCTTTCTTTTTTTTTCCCCCAGAATGTAACATGAATGGTCTTTATTCCAGAGTCCTTGTTTTTCTCCAAAACCCTGTGAGCCTCTTCCACATTTCTATAGGTGGAGGTGTTCTGGTCTTCCTTGCTCTCACCAGAACCACTCCTCAACCCCTCCAGAGCTTCACTCACCTGCATCTCCAAACTCTTCCAAACCCTTGCTGAAAACAAGTTCCAAAGACTGAAGAACCACATGGCTAGGTTTCTGCACAGCAATGACCTCCCCCTTCAGTTCCAACTTTCTGTATTACTCAGTCATCATCACTGTAGCAGAAAACCCAAACTAAACAAATTTATGGGGAAAAAGGTTTATTGGAAGCTCACAGTTAGAGGATCAGTCCATAATGGCAGCATGGCAGGTGTGGCAGTGGACTGTCTTAGAAGATGATGTCATGGCATGATGAGGCAGGTGGCAGAGAGATTCCTGGAACTGTGGTCCAGGTAAAAATCCTCCAAAGGCCCATCCCCAGTGACCACTTCTGCAAAGCTGAGTCCCACCTCCCAAAGTTCCATGACCTCCACATGACCAGTCACCAGCTGGAGACCAAACGTTAAAGCACATAACCTCTGGGGGATATTTTATATTCAAACCATGACAAGAGGTCTTCATCAACCCTCAGCTATAAGGTGGAGACCTGTCTGTGAGCCATCCCAAAACAGAGTGGAGAATGTCCTACAGGTTGTGGTGCAGGAGGTGACACTAGGGAGCAGCGAAGAAATCAGAGTGTGCTAGAAGGAAAGGAGAGGAGCCAGGACTAGTGTGCATTCTAGAGCCTGTAGCTGTTAACAGAAGAGGCCGGACCATTCCAGGACCCTCGTCAACAAACAGGACACCATAGCAGGGGATGTCGGAGCAGCTGTGGGGGTTACGTGCCGATGGCCTCCTCTCCTGTAGCCATGGTTACTCCATCCTTAGGCTCAGTGCACAACAAGCTCTGAGATGCATGGACAATTACAAAATAGTATTGAAAAAAAACCTAAAGAGATTTAAATTAATAGAGAAATATAATACATCTTTGGGTCATAAGATTCAATATTGTACACTTCTTCCTTCTGTCTAATTGAACTGCAATTTTAATGAAAAGCCAGTCAAAATCCTGCAAAGATTTTTTAAAAGAAAAATTGGCAATCTAATTCTAAAATGTATATGGAAATGCAGAGAGTTAAATACACCTAAAATAAGCTTGAAAAAGAAAAAAAAGGAAGATTTACAGTATCAGATATCAAGACTTATTATAAAGCCACCATCATTAAGACAGTATCAGTTTGTACAAAGCAAACAGAATAAAGAAGCAGAATCAAGTCCAGAGATAGATCCTCACATCCTGACATGCAGCATCAAGGAAAGGACTGTCCTTTCAATATATTTTTATAGTTACTTGGATATTATTATAGAAATAAAGAAATCATGATGTCCTGTTTTACACCAAGCCCCAAAATCAGTTCAATGAAAATTTCGGTCTAAATATAAAAGGTAAAACAGTAAAATATCTGGAGGATAACAGAGAAAAGTCATCATGATCTTGGGATTAGACAAAGATTTTTTAAAGTTTTTTAATTGTAGTAAAATGCACATAACATAAAATTTACCATCCTAACCATTTTTTATGGGCTGGGATTTAGCTCAGTTGGTAGAGCGCTGCTCTGCAGTCTCTGAGGTCCTGAGTTCAATTCCCAGCACCACAAAAATGGGAGAAAGACTCGGCAATCCACTCCCAAGGCAATCCCAAAACAGTCCCCATTGAAAGCCCTATGAGGGTCGCTATGAGTTGGATACCGACTTGAGGGCACCTAACAACAACAACCACCATTTTTTAAAAACTGAAAGATAACATTATATGATTTAATTATTTGCAACACGATGTTTTGAGGTCTTTCAGGTCATTTCAGGTGCATAGTTCAGTGGTATTAACTACCTTCACATTATTGTACAGTCATCACATCATCCATCTCCACAACTCTTCTCATCTTGCAAAACTGAAACTGTACCTATTAAATATCAACCCGTTATTCCCTCACTCAGCTACTGGCAACCTCTATTCTACCCTCTGTCTCTGTGAATTTAACCAGGTACCTTATCTAAGTGAAGTCATACACTGGTCTTTTTTGCATATAACTTCACTTACCATAATTTCCTCAAGTTCCATGGATGTATAGCATTGGGCAGGTTTTCCTTTCTTTTTAAGGCTGAATAATATTCCATCCTATGAACATATATTTGTTATCTATTCAATCATTAGTGGATATTTGGGTTGCTTCTGCCTTTTGGCTGTCGTGAATAATGCTGCTATGAATATGAGTGGACAATCACAGATGAAAAATTTAAAGACAAAATCTAAGCATGAAGAGAAAAAAGATAACTTATTTTAATATTAAAGATTTCTATTCCTCAAGATAACACTTGTTGTTAGGTATTGCTAAGTCAGGTCTGACTCAGAGTGACCCTATATACAGCAGAATGAAATACTACTCAATAATTCCCAGCACTATATCAGTGCTTCTCTGCTCTTCATAGGGCTTTTGAGGGTGGACTGTTTTGGCAGTGGGCTGCCAGGTCCTCCTCCCTAGCCTATAGCACCTGGTATTCCCAGGCAGCCTCCTAACTAAGAACTAACCAGGCCCAACCCTGCTTAGCTTCCAAGATCAGATGGCATCAGATGCTAGGGTGGTAGATTTATGTTCCTCAAGATAACATTAAGAGAATAAAAAGACTCACCACACAATAAATGAAGATATTGTAAAATATGTACTGACCAAACACGTACTTACAGACTGAATATAAAACACGGAAAGATCAACAAGAAAAAGACATATAACCCAACTTAAAATATGGACACAACCCTCAACTATGTAATTTACAAAAGAGGTTATCCAAATCACCAATAAAAATGAAAAACATACCCAACCTTATTAGTAATCAGGATGACCCATCGAAAACCATAATGAAGTGTTACTGTGCACAATCAGGGATCTGAACTTAAAAAGAATGATAATAACAGGTATTGATCAGCTTGTGGAACACTTTAAACTCTCATCTCTGGTGCATTCAGAGTATGCATTGCTATTATCATTTTAGGAACTGAGACAATCCATGAAAGTCCAGCATATAAACATCCAGCAAACCAGTGGTTCCCTGTTGTTGTTAGGTGCCATTGAGTCTGTGACCAACTCATAGTGACCTTACCATATAACAGGCAAAACACTATTGTCAGTGCTTCTCTGCTATTCATAGGGTTTGCAATGGCTGATTATTTTTTGGGAGAGTGGGTTGCCATGTCCTTCTCCCAAGCCTACAGCCCCTGGTGTTCCCAGGTGGTCTCCCATCCAAGTACTAACCAGGCCCGACCCTGCTTAGCTTCCAAAATCTGATGTGATCAGACCCCACAGTGGTATGGCTGCAGGCAGTGGTTCCTTAGCAGAAATAAATAGACATATTCAAGAATGTTCTGAGAGGCATTATTATAGGAACAGTATTGCCCATAAACAGTAGAATGGATAAATAATAATAATGAAATGAACAATATGAAAATAAATAAAATACTGTTAAACAAAACAGCATGGATGAATTTCACACATGTTGATTGAAACCACCCAGGCAGAAAGAGGACACACCATAGGACTGTTTACATGTAGTTCAAGACCAGGAAATCTGATGACATGTTTTTGAAGACCAGGTAGTGGTACATTTTGGAAGACAGTGAGTGGAGGGGGTCTTGAGATGCAGCTAATACTCTCCTACCTTCTTAGGGGTTAGGAGGTTCTGTCCCTTCCCTCACCATCACAAATGCCATGACCACCACTCCCATAACAAAAAAACAGGTTAACAATTTTGTTGTTTGCTTTTGTTGTTAGGTGCCCTTGTGTCAGACCTGATGCAAATGACCCCCCTAGGGTTTGCAATGGCTGTTTCAGGACTGTTTTTGGAAATGGATTGCCATGTCTTTTGTTCATTTTTGCGGTGCTGGGGATTGAACTCAGGTCCTCAGAGAGCACAGAACAGGCACTCTATCAACTAACCTAAACTCCAGCCTGGGTTATCAAGAGACAAACATAATACATTCATTTAATAAAGTTTTCTGGAACATAGAGACCTTCAGAAATGAATACCAAAGATCTGGGGAAAACTGTCCATTTTTATCCTTGTTGATGTTTTTGTTAGGTGCTGTCAAGTCAGGTCGACTCCTAGTGACTCTATGTACAACAGGATGAAACACTGCCCAACACTGCCATGCCTGGCATTATGTCAGGGCTTCTCTGCTATTGATAGGGCTTTCAATGGCTGTTTTGGGAGTGGGCTGCCAGGTCCTTCTTCCATTTTTTCTTTTTTCTTTTTTTGTGGTGCTGGGGATCAAACCCAGGGCCTCAGAAAGGGCAGAGCAGCCCTTACCAACTGAGTTAAACCCCAGCCCACTTTTATCCTGAGATTCAATTAAGAATGGACAGCCATGTAGAAATATGATTGGACAAAAAGAGTATGATCCAATGGTAACAGAGTGAGAGAACCCAGCAAGACCTGTCTGTTCAGATTCTTCTGGGCCTCTTAGAAGAGATGAGGGTAGGACTGCTCTGGGGTGAGGAGCTTCTGACCTACTATCAGATAAGGCGGGCCAGAGCATTTCTTTATGGCTGGCTCCCATGCAGAAAGGGAAGGGAAGGTTAGAACAACATTTCTCCATTTTCTAGCTTGCTTTGGGTGAGACAAGTTCTGGTTTCCACCACTCATTTGTGGCAAAAGAATTCTTTTTTTCTGTGACTACCCTGGGGAAGATGGGGGCACAGGAGATTGAAGGGCAGGAGAATGTTGGAGAAATCTTGGGGGCTGTCCAGACTTTCCAGTCTCCTTTACTTCACGGTGCTCAGCCTGTCAAAGCACCTGACCTTAGAAAATTGTGGTCTGGGCCCCAAGAAGTACATGGAGGTGTTCACTGACTGTGACTTTGTAATTTGTACATTCCACATCTATTTCATAGTTTATTATAGCTTCATATGTATATGTATGAACACAGACTTATATGAATGCAACTTACTTAAAACCAAAAGATGCCAAGAGACAGAACAACAGTGGAAAGCATGCATTCTGCAGGCAGCCTTGTCACCCAGTACATGTTGATGTGGGGCAAGTCACTTAACTCTGTATGCATTGATCTCTTCCACGGTAAAATGAAGAAGTGAGTCACGCTCACCTCATGGTGGTTCTGAGGATTAAATGGTTAATGTATGAGAAACACTTAGAAGAGTTTGACACAGCGAGGAACAGATGAGCTGTTGTTATCATTAGTAGTGGATTTTAAATAAACATCCTGGTTAAATCTCTATAATCTTTTTACTAGACTATTTGATTGAGGGCCTGTAGCCGTAGCCCTGTGGCATTCGATCCCCTCAGATCTCGGAAGCTAAGCAGGGTCGGGCCTGGTTAGTACCTGGATGGGAGACCGTCTGGGAACACCAGAAGCTGTAGGCTTGGGAGAAAGACCTGGCAACCCCCCTCCCAAAAATCAATCTGCCATTGAAAACCCTATGAACAGCAGAGAAACACTGACAATAGTGTTTCCCCTGTTGTACAGAGGGTCGCTATGAGTGGGATACCGACTTGACGGCACCTAACAACAACAACATTTGATTGAGGAGAGCAAGAATGATATGGTATGTATTTGTTTCCCACAAAGCATAATGTAGAACTTTGCACATAAAATAATTAGTAGTGATTTTTGTACCAGTAGTAATAATAGTAGTGTAGTGGTAATAATGCCAGCAGCCATACCACTGTGGCGTGCGATCAGGTGAGATCTCGGAAGCTAAGCAGGGTCAAGCCTGGTTAGTACTTGGATGGGAGAACGCCTGGGAACACCAGGGGCTATAGGCTTGGGAGAAGGACCTGGGAGCCCACTCCCAAAAAATAATCAGCCATTAAAAACCCTATGAATAGCAGAGAAGCACGACAGTAGGGTTTTATCTGTTGTACAAAGGGTTGCTATGAGTTGGACATTGACTGGAAGGCACCTAACAACAACAACAACAACAGTGGTAATATGTAGCAATATAGTAATGTAGTAATAAGGTGTTGATAGTAATACTATTTTTTTTACTAGAGAAAGGAAATATCTCCATAGTTACTGAGTTTATTTCTTTATTATACAGGTTGATATTTTTTCCATTAAGGCTGTGTCCCTTGGAAAATTGAAGAAAGTTTTGATTAGTCATGATGGGATGGGTCCAGGTAAGGTTTGGTTTCTTGGTAAGAAGTTTGTTTTGCAAATGTGTTCAGAGCAGGTTAAAGAAAGGACAGATGTATAGGCCACATAAAACTGAGATGAGAAAAAAATTTCATTGTAAAAAATTGTGGCTAAGCGAAGTTTTGTGAGGTTAGGTTTGTCATATAACTTAGAAAAGCTGACTGTTATTACAGAGGAAATTTCCCTAGAAATACAAAAGTGTGTGTGTGTGTGTGTGTGTGTGTGTGTGTGTGTGTGTGTGTCTGTGTGGGAAATCTCCAGACCTATTGAGTGGCATTCACAGAATCATCTCTTCTGTGCCCCTCACCCACCACCTCAGCAAACCAGTAACGCAGGGATACTCTTGGGTCCTCCAGCAACTCCTGCCTTTTACCCTTCCATGGCTGTCAGTAAGTCTTTTCCACCCTACCTTACTAATATCTATTTACTACCTCCTCAGAGCTGTTGAAATCAAACCTCCATTTCTTTGACTGTAGAATCTATAGTTTTACAGCTAAAATGAAACTACATGTTGCCGGGCATGGTGGTGCATACCTGTAATCCCAGCAACTGGGGAGGCAGAGGCAGGAGGATCCCAAGTTCGAGACCAGAGGCAGTAATTTAGGGAGACCCTGTCTCCAAAAGAAAAAAAAATGGGCTGAAGGTGCAGGTCAGTGGTATAGCACTTGCAAAACATGCAGGCATGAGGCCCCAGGTTCAATTCCCCAGAGCTGCAAAAAACAAAACACAACAGAAACTACATGTTTTAATTTAGAGTTGTTGTTGTTAGGTGCCATCAAGTTGTGTCTGAGTTATGGCAACCCTTATAGGATTTTGAATGGCTGATTATTTTTGGGATTGTCTTGGGAGTGGATCGCCATGTCCTTTTCCCATTTTTGTGGTGCTGGGAATCTAACTCAGGACCTCAGAGACAGATGGGCAGTGCTCTACCAACTGAGCTAAATCCCAGCCCTTAATTTAGAGTAGTGAGCCCATTTTTATGTTTATTTCTCTTTCTTTCTCTTTTTTCTTTAGTTTAGATTTTTATTTTGGAAACCTGGAATTCTCTGTTGTATACTTGTATTCTCCCAGGGCCTGGTATACTGCTTGACAGTGTAGATAGTTTACTGAATATTGTTTATTGAATGAACACATTTAAATCAGCAAAATGATTTTTTGTAATGCTTTTTAAAAGGGATCAAGAAGGCTTAACATGGCCATCTCAAGAAGAAGCCTGTGTATTTTTGACAAAACACAGAGAATAGAGACAGGAAGGTGGGGGTAGCAGAGAGTAGAAAGAAAGGGGATAGATACGGTAATAAATGAGTTCAGAATCAGGAGGAAAAGTTGTTTTAAGGAGGCAGAGACAGGAATGACGTAATAGCCTTAAATATGTGATGCCCCAGAAGGTGTGTCAGTGCAGTGTATGTCACCGCAGACAGTCTCTGAGCAGAGGTGTCAGTGCACAGGGTGTCACTGCAGAGGGTGCTAGTGCAAGAGGTGTCACTGCAGAGCGTTTCACTGCCAAATGCTGCCGCCATAGTGCATTGCTACTTCATAGCTGTGTCACTGCAGGGGCTGTGCCTTTGAGATCATTCTCCTCAGTGATGGAGACCTGCACTGGAATTTCTTTTCTTACCCAACTCTCCTCTGCACCCAAGGCGTGGATTTGCAGAGTTGCTGATTTGCAGAGTCTTGACTGTGACTCTGACAGGATTAAGAATAGGGTAGGCCTAATGGGATTGTACGGTATTTTTTTTAATGATATTGAGTCTCCTCTTGAAGAGGAGAGAGGGAAGAACCTTTCAAAGACAAAGTTGAGGTGCTGTGGAGTCAGCAGCAGCAGAAGCAGCGACAGCCTGATAGTGACCATTGCAGGTAAGGGGAAAGTTGGAGATTCATTTTTAGGGATAGGCTGAATATTTGAAGGAGAAGATCTTATAACCAAAATTATTTCTACAAAAGAAGAAAATGTCAGAAGGAAAGCTGTAGAGAACATTACTCAAAACTCAGAGAAAATTGAAAGTTGCTGTAACGTAATTTGAAAATTCTTAAACTATCGTTCCTACATTCTGCATGCTTTTGGCTAAAAGACAAATGGGGACGTAATGATCAAAGTATATGTTATGTTTTTTTCTCTCTTTGTCAAAATATGTACTACATAAAGTCTAGTAACTCACCACCTAACTTAAGCCTATAGCATTACCAAGTGTATTTGCCTCTTCTATCATTTCCATTAAAGTTTTCATCTTGAAATGTTTTAACATTTTTTGATTTTTAAAAATCTTTGCTTTAAGAAACTGGTTTTACTAATAATGTAGGCATCCTTGAAGATACCCTTTATAGTTTTGTGCTTTGCAAAAACTGTGATGTGCTGTATGAAGTCTTTTTGTCTTGATTTTTTTTTTCCATTCAAGATTTTTCCACTGAGATTCATTTGCTTTCTGGAACTGTAGATCATTTATTTTCACAACTGCATAATCTATTGTGTGTTACACATAACCAATGGCACCATTTCTTATTAATGGAGAGTTGTGTTGTTTGTCACAACCAAACCGATATGAGCATTCTTGTCATGTCTCCTGCATAGAAGCAACAATTCCTCCAAAGTCACAGTTCCTAATTAGGGGTGAAATTGGCATCCCCTACTCTGGGACATTTGGCACCATCTGGAGATTTTTTTTTTATTATCATAACTGGTAGGGATTGCTACCAGCATCCCTAGAGACTGGAGATGCTGCTAAAGATGCTACAACACAACAAGGCCACCTCAAGACATAGAATTATCAGGCCCCAAATGTCAATAGCTCTGAAACGGAGAAACCTTGCTTGAGAATAAAACCGAAGAAGTCAGTTACTAGATGTGTGCATATTACAAGATAAGCCTCTTGTTTTAAAAGTGGTTGTTCTACATTTTACTCTTACTTACCAACTATAGAAATTATAGTCATTATCTCATGAACACTTAATTTTTACCTTTATTCAGTGGGTGTAAAATAGAATCCATTGTAGACTTGATTTGCATTAACCTTGACTTCTAGGAAGTGTGGATATTCTTTCATCTTGTGATTGTCCATTGAATTTCCTCTTCTGTGGAAATATGTGTTCTTGTCTGTTATATTTAAGGCCCAGGTCCTCTAGCAAAAAAGTAGAAAAAAAAAGATTTCTAAAAACAGAAGCTTATTTCATACTTAAGTATTGGCCCCAAAGTGTGTGGCTATGATGACTATGGTCAGCCAGTCATCAGGGACTTAGGTCCCTGCATCTTGTGGTTCTCCCATCACCTAAATCATATGCTCCTCTGAGTATTCAGAGCTAGTTTCAGGACACAGATAGGCAGGAAAACCCCTGGTAATTATGTCTTTTAAGCAAGTGAGATGGCTATTGCCAATATAACTTCTGGCCACATGTCATTACTGAGAATTTACTTACACAGTTCATCTATGGCTGCAAAGACACGTGGGAATGTGGACTCTAACACTGCACAGAAGCCAAAAAGGGAAGAACAACTAATGGACTGCCACAGCACCTTTTCCCATGGGTGATACTGTGATGATTGAAATTCTTTTTAATTAATTAATTAATTAATTAATTAATTTTGTGGTACTTGGGAGCTGAACCCCAGGCCTTGCACATACTTTGCAGGCACTCTACCACTGAGTTGCACCTCCAGCCCCTTTTAAATTTTTCATCTTGAGACAGGGTCTCACTAAGTTATACAGGTTGCCTTTGGCCTCAAACTTGCTATCTTCCTGCCTTTGCCTCCTAAATCCGTAGGATCACAGTTGTGCATCCTTATACCTGGCTGATGATTGAAATTCTTGATTTTAATATAGTTAAGTTTAAGAGTATACTATTTTTTAAAATGATGAACACATTTTGTGTTTCATTTAAGAAAATCTTCTGTATAATCTAAAGCATTCCATATTAAGAGATATTCACATATATGTATGTATGCTTATGTACATATACACATATATATTTTAAATGTTATCTTTAAGACTTACATTTACTTCATCTGTAATTGATTTTTGTGTGCAATAAGAGGTGGAATCTTCTTTACTTTTTTTCCCATATGGATAACCAATCCATGGTACCACCATTGGTAACCAATGGTACCACCATTGTTACTTACTACTACAACTTTATGTGAGTGCTCTCCAAAGTCACTTTATCATAGATTGGTAGCCCTTGCTTTGCATGGATTCTGTATGCACAAATTTTAGTTATGATGATTTAGTTCACTGACACAAGCCTCCCAACCATAGTTAATTTTATTTACTGACTCCCACTAACTGTAAAGGCATTAGTATAAATTCAGAAAGTACAAATGGCGCTACTAGCTTCTCAATTCACAAATCATCATGTGAATAAAAGGTGTGCATCCTGATCAGTGACCAGTCATGTCACTTCTTTCAAAGTCTGTCTGTCGGGGATGGGTCACTGTGCAACTGTCATTAAGTTCAGGCACAGACAACAAAGTGTGTAGGTGTGTTGGCTGCTACTCCACTAGATGAACGCATGGGACAGTTTATAGCACTAACTGAAAAGTGAAAGTACATCAAAGAGAAGTGAAAAGTGATAACACTGGAAGTGAAGTTCAAATCTGACATAAATGGAGCTAGAGAAGAAATTTACAGTCTTGGGAATTTGACATTGCATCTGTTAGGCACAGGGACTCTGTGAAGGAACTGAACCCTGTGAATGAGGAAGGTGATCATGATAAAAGAATGAAGGTATTGATCAAACCTTACATTAGGAGAACTCTTACAGAATATTAAGAAATTGAAAGCACAAAGAATACAATGATGGAAGCCAATGTAAACTTAGAAAGGATTTTGGCAATTTGCTAAGGCACAGAAAAGATGCTGACTCTGCATTGGAAGTTATAGAATAAGAAAAAAGAAGCAAGTACTGCTTGGATTACTCCTATTGTTCTTTCTTTTCAAAGAAATAAAACATAACTTTCAATGTTTCCAATGTTTCAAATTACTGTGTACCAAATATTAGTGCTACTAATTTCCATATTCCTGTACATCTTTGCCTACAGCCATAGCACTGTGGCTTCTGATCCAGTCAGATTTCGGAAGCTAAGCAGGGTTGGGCCTAGTTAGTACTTGGATGGGAGACCACCTGGGAACACCAGGTGCTGTAGGCTTGGAAAAAGGACCTGGCAATGCACTCCCAAAAGTCAATCTGTCATTGAAAACCCTATGAATAGCAGAGAAACACTGATAATAGTGTTCGGCCTGTTGTAGGTAGGGTCACTCTGAGTAGGATACCGACTCAATGGAACCTAATGATGACAACATACATCTTTAATTAACAGTAAAAGAGTTTTTGATGTTTAGACAAAAATATTCAAAGGTCATCAAAGGACCTCTTTTCCCCCATTGATTCCTATGGTCGATTGGCACAGTTTTCACTTGCAGGCCTTTTCATAGCTCTGCACTGCTGTGCAGAGAGAGGGCTGCCCGTCTCAGATTTGTGTAAATGGGATTGGTCAATTCTGAATCCTCTTTTCTGCTCCAAAGTCAATTTATTTACTCCAGTACCAATTCTACATAGCCTTAATTAGTAGTAGATTTATAATAAATTTTGATAACTGGTAAAGTGAACCCCCGACTTCTGTGGTCCCCAACATTTTTGGCACCAGGGACTGGTTTTGTGGAAGATATTTTTTTCATGGACAGGGTAGGGCAGGTGGTTTCAGGATATGAATCAATGAGAAGTTATTAAATGCTTCAGTCATTCCCCACTGCTCATCTCTTGCTGTGTGGCCCAGTTCCCAACAGGCCACAGGCTGGTTCTGGTCCACAGGGGTTAGGACCAGGGCCCTACCTTACTGTTAATTCAGAAGTGCCTTTGGTATTCTTGAGTTTTTGTCATCCTCATAAATGTTATCAGCAGCTTGTTGATTTTCTTGTAAAATAGGTTGGTGAATTTGACTTAATGACACATATGTTTTAGGTTAGTTTATGAGAAATTGACATCTTTATAATATCTTTCTACTTACGAATATTGGACAGTTTTCTGTTTATTTCTCCTTTTTGCTGTTACTCATAAAATTTAAATTATTTTTCTGTAAATTATACTACATCTGTTTTTAGGTTCATCACTAGATTCTTAAAATTTTATAGCAATTTCATATTGTAATTTTCATTGAATTATGTTCTTTTTTTAACTGTTCCTTTTTGGTCAATAGAAATGCACTAGATTTTTATGTATTATTATATAAATAGCTAATATTTTTCTCATTTCTCTAATCCCACTACTTTCTGTAATTTCTTTGGGTTTTTAATTTGGTAAGTCATGTTATCTGAGAATAATGATAGTTTTTTTCTATTTTCTAACAGATCATTTCCTTTTTTCTTCCCTCCTTCTCTCTCTTCTTTCTTTTTTTTGTCCTTCCCTCTTTCATTTTTTCTTTCTTTAAAATTGCACTGATAAATATAGTAATCAGTGATAACTTCTAAATTTTCAGTTAAGAATTATAATTGGTTGTGATTTCCCATTTTTATTTAAACATGTCAGTCTTCTATACCTGAATGTAACTGACATGCATTTATGTGAATTTATTCTTGCCTCATATATATTTAAATATTTATTTTCAGTACTTTATAGAGTACTTGTGTCTCTAATAGGAAATCTTCTCTTTTTTTCTGCTTTTGCTGTTGCTAAGTGCTGTCTAGTCGCTGTCTGACTCGTAGTGACCCTATGTATGACAGATGAAACACTATTGTTGTGTTTCTCTGCTATATTCATAGGGTTTTCGATGGCTGATTGCTTTTTGGGAGTCAGTTGCCGGGTCCTTCTCCCGAGCCTACAGCACCTGGTATGCCCAGGCGGTCTCCCATCCAAATACTAAGCAGGTCTGACCCTGCTTAGCTTCTGAGATCTAATGGGATCAGACGCCACAGTGGTATAGCAGCAGACCTGCTTTTACTACTCTGAGTAATTAGGTGACTCACTCATGCTTTCATTTTTCTACTGGTATAATTTAGATGTGCATATTTTTATTCCCAAATTGCCTGACAAGTGTACTTTGAAAAGAACATCTAGAGGGCCCCAGAACAAAATCACAATGCTAGTGTATCTTATGCTAAAGACTTAAAGTAGTCTTTTTTGCCCATTTACACAGGTAATGGATGGTTTCTCGAGAGTATTATTGTTAAGTCTGAAGAGGAAGAGAGCAGTCAAGAGGTGCTGTTTCCATGCAACAGGTGTGATGTTATCATTATGAAAAATTCTGCAAAGTTATGCCTTCCTTCATGCAGTTCACTCCAGCGGTGCCATCCAGGATGCCTCCCCTCAGCTGTTTAACCTAATTATTTCCTCCCTTAAAGCAGAGCTGAAAGCCTTCTTTCCTCACAGTGCTACTCTGTATGATCCCTAGTAATTCTGTCTTTGTAGTAATCAGTATTCTTTTTCTTCTGCAGATGGTATGCTAAGCTGGAAAGAGAACTGGATTAGGATGTAGAAACTGGTTCTTGTTTGTTTCTCAATTACTTGCTAAGCTCCTTGCTGGTTCTGCAAACTTGGGTACTGCTTTCAATTTCTCTGAGGTTCAATGTTCTTGTGTGTAAGATGGGAACAATACTTATTCCTCTTAGTTCATTTAGATCATCTAAATGCACATGTGGGCTGGGATTTAGCTCAGTTGGTAGAGCGCCACTCTGCAGTCTCTGAGGTCCTGAGTTCAATTCCCAGCACCACAAAAAACAGGAGAAGGATGTGGCAACCCACTCCCGAGGCAATCCTGAAACAATCAGCCATTGAAAACCCTATAAGGGTCGCTATGAGTAGGTCAAGACTTGACAGCACCTAACAACAACAACAACAAGTGCACATGTGGCAGAAGGACCTGGCAAACTACTCCCATAAAATCAATTCACCATTGAAAACCCTATAAATAACAGAGAAGCACTGACAACGCTGTTTTGCCTGTTGTATGTAGGGTTGCTATGGGTCAGACACTGACTTGATGGCACCTAACAACAACAACAACAACAGCAACAAATGCACATGAAGTTTGTGTGTGAACTCTGGACACTACTCCCTTATATTAATATGATGTATATGTAATAGGAGAGTCAAATTGCAAAGATAACTCTGTGGGTTCCTTGGTCAGATGGCCACAGGTGAATCACTTAAATTCTCTGATCCTCAGATTTCAAAATTTTATGATGATGACTACATCTTCTCTACTTACTTTATAGACTTGTTATGAATAGCATATTAAAGGTTACTTAAACTTAAATGCACTAAAATAGAAATTATAATATTAATTTTCATACACTACTTATTGTTATTGTTGTTAGGTGCTGTTGAGTTGGGTCTGACTCATAGTGACCCTATGTACAACAGAATGAAACACTCCCTGACACTGTGCTATGCTCAGCACTATGGGAGTGCTTCTTTGCTATTCATAGGGTTTTCAATGGGAGATTGTTTTGGGAGTGGGTTGCCAGGTCATTCTCCCATTTTTGCAATGCTGGGGATTGAACACAGGGCCTCAGAGAATGCAGAGCAGTGCTCTACCAACTGAACTGAACCCCAGCCCCACACTACTTAGTAGCCTGTAAAATATGTTGATGCATTCATTCAGTTCTTGTGCAATAGTAATTGACCACTTACCATACCAAGAAGCAGAATAGACAACGGAGGCTCAGCAAAAAGCCAGTCTTTCTTGGCAGGTACCCATGGTTTCCTACATGAACACTAACGTTAGCATCCTCAGGGCAATGGTAGAGATTCACATATGCTATGAAGCCCCAGGTTCTCAAAGTGTTACTTGTATGTGACTGCACATTTCTTGAATCTATGGAACTCATGCATTGCATTATGTATATCAATTTATTCATGTTTATTCATGTGAAACCATTGCATGCCTGTTAGATGTCAGGTGCTGTACCAAGTCCTGGATATGTAGAGATAAAAGATAAAGAGCCCCTGTCTTCAACGAACTCTCACTTGTTGATAGATAAGGGAGGAGGCCTGCAGCTCCTAAGGTAGCTAGAAAGCTGGCTGTGTTCTGAGTTGGATAGCTGGTTGGCATCACTGTTTCCTAAGGTGATGTGTACTTCTTCAGACCCACTGAGAAGCACATTAATGACTGACTGGATTTTGCTGTACTATTTTGAATTCTAAGAAAGATCATTCTTCTGAAATTTTATAGGGAGCTGCATTCTCTGTGAACAAAATTTATAACATTTTTCTGATCTTCTATTTGTTCTTTTCCTCAACACACTTTTATTTAAAATGCAATTGCATCATCGTAGTACCCACCATTATAAAATTCAAGCTCAAGGAAAAGAGCATATATTTTTATTTTTCCAAGAAATCTTTTTTATTAATTAATGAGGCATGGAAGAAGCAATGATTGACATCTTTCAGAACTAGAATTGAATTATCACTCCTTAATGACTAGATCTGAAACCTCAGTTTATTCTTATATAAAATGGCAGCAAGGGTGTCCATTTTTGGGGGCTGTTTCAAAATTTCAAATAATGCACATAAAGTATTTTCAAAAACTGTCTTGTAATTGTTAGAGGCTCAGGATAGTAAATGTCATTATCAGAGAAGCAATGTCAAATTAAAGACATCTTTAGATACAAAGCCATACACGCAAATGATGGAGTAAAACTTACCTTTATTTTTAGATTATATGTCAATTATTTCAAATTCTCTAAATAACTAACTTCTATTTTTAAAAAGTCTGGTAGCTGCATATTGCAATATGGTAGCCATTAACCACATATGGCTAATTAAATCTAAATCAATTAAAGTTAAGTCAAATTAAAAATCAGTTACTTGGTTATACTAGCTACATTTTAAGTGCTTAATAGACACAGATGGATAGTGATTATTATATTGGCCAGAAAACATACAACATTTGGTTCTATATCACATTTAGATATTTGGTATAATATGAGCTATGTTTAATATTGTGTATTATAGTTTTATTGCTTTGAATGTGATGTTGACTGTGAAATAACAGAAGAAATAAATAAAAGAAGATTATTGCTCTAAATGTATCACATTTCACAAAATCAAGCATCACTCAGAGCAGGTGAAAAAGCTGTATTCTCTTCAGACCCAAAGTTAATTTTACTGGGCAGGTGTAGAGGTGAAATGGGGATAACTTATTTCTACATTCATAATAATTACAAACTGTGGGAATTGGATTTACAGGAACAAAATGATCCAGATGAAAATATTTAAGGTGCTTCATTATGTCACACTACATCATATTAAATAGTGCATGCAAGGCTATTATTGCACCATCATCCCCTGAACTCTGGCAATGTTCACATCTTATGTGCTTATTCTCTCTCGGGGCCCAGAGTTACATAAGTATGAAAAGAGAAGAGTTTTTTTGCTATTACATCAGAGGTGGAAGAAACCAGAGATAACATTTAGTCTTGTGCCCTATTTGACAGATGAGAAAACTGATGCCTAAAGAGATGAATGACAGGCACTGCTCTGAAGGGTCAGCGGGGAGCAGAGTCTCTGGGCCCTGAGGCACTCTGGCGAGGGTTAATGTAGTGTCTATCAACTTATTGTTTTCATCACAGCACATCACAGCATGATTTTGCAAATTATCCTCTAAATGAGGAGATTCCTGAACGGAAATGTTTCCTAAAATATTACTTTGTTTAAAAATTCTTAGATTTTGGAGAGTTTAGAAGAAACAAGTTCTACTATCTCCACAGGTCAGCTATTTAAACTCAAGTCCTCTCCTGATTATGAGAAAAGAAAAGGTCTCTAAGAACGAAGTTATTTATAATTATATTTTGGCATAGAAAAAAATGAACAAACAGAGTGGTTGATTCTGTTGTGGGACCCTCTGTGCTTTGCGTGGTTGTCTCCCGTGTTGTTGGAGAGAAAATCAGAATGTCTACAGTAGCATGTATTGAACTCTTACTAAGTAGTAGGCTTCAGGGTACAGCCAGAACTCTACATATGAATTCATTCCATCCTCACAGCAAGCCTGAGGTAGGCTCTCTGATATTTCTACTTCACAGACACAGAAACTGAGGCATGAAGAGGGTAGGTGGGATCAAAGTGTGTCCAGCTCCAAAACTGCCCTGTCCCACGTTGGAGCCATGTGCGTGCCTATCTCCTGAGCTGATCTGTAGCTAAGGCCAGTTGAGATGCGTAGTAGGTGTGAGATACACACCAGATTTCAAAGATGTAGCATAAAAGAGTAATATAATTTTTATATTGATTATATGTTGAAATAATCTTCTGAATTCATGAAAATGAAAAATAGTAAAATTAATTTCATCATTTTCTTATTTTTTTACATGTGTGGTTCATGTTATACTTCTTTTTCAGAGTCCTGTAAGAGACTGAGCATTTAGCCACTGTATTTACCTACTAATCACATGACAGGAGAGACAAGACCTCGAAGAACATTCCAAATGAGAAATATTTACTTATTTTAAGATATACTAGAATACTTTTAATGTTACCAGAAGACTTTTCCAGAAATCAAGATTTTAGGGTGAACCAATATGACCTTGTAATTTGAATATTAGACAAAGGATTGCTGAAGCTAGCTAAAGATAATTTCATGTGGCTTGAAATCTTAAATGCTTTTAAAACATTCTGATCTTCTCCCACAGGCCTCTTTAATCCTTTCCATATTTCTAATAAATATGCCTTCTTTCAGTCCTCTCCCTTATTAGTCATCTTCTCTTTCCACGCCAGATGGCTAGATGAGTACCAGGACGACGGCAAGACGGAGCGGGAACTTCTTCCAAAAAGTAGCCATGGTGCGGGCAAAGAGCAGGATCTACCACCTCCAGGAAGGGCCTAAGTGGGGCAGTGGCTCCACTGTGCTTCCAACGACTGCTGAGTTAACTGCGCCCCTGTGTTTGCTCTTTGCTCAGATTGGAGCAAGCACCTGGGGAGGGTCAGGTCGAGCTGGACACATTCACGGCTTCTGAGAGCTTCCAAAGTTGGGAGAATGCACTGAGACCATCAGTCAGCAAGTGGCCAAGAGCAGCCTACCATCCCTGGGCTGTCCCTATCGCTGTTTCTCACTACTCCCTCCTCTTCCCCTTCTCTCCCTTCTC
>VMDO01016012.1:35719-49341 GCA_007922755.1 Pedetes capensis
TTTTTTTTTTTTTTTTTTTTTTTTTTTTTTTTTTTTTTTTTTTTTTTTTTTTTTTTTTGCGGTGCTGGGAATTGAACTCGGGACCTCAGAGACTGCAGCGCAGCGCTCTACCCACTGAGCTAAATCCCAGCCCATCCTCATCTTAGATGATGGTATCTCACTCTTAGTACTGGTGGAAATAGCAATAAGAAAATATAAAAAGAAACCCATTGGTTGAATTACCTTGCATTCCCCTCATGCTTTGCTCTGGTCCTCGTGGGGCTGGGTCTTCTGTGAGCTGGAAACTGGCCCCCAGGGGCACAGCAGCCCAGAATATGCCAGGAAATGCAGGACAAGGCAGACATTGACATCCATCAGTCACCTTTACCCACAGAAACTCAAATACTTGTCAACAGGAGGGCACAGTCAGCTTCTTCCAATCCTTCAAATTGGCATATAAGATCAAACCCATCTCCAGCCCAGGAGACGTCAGGGTATGGCTTTTGAAATCAAAGCTACCTTTGTTTCAATCTCAATTCTGCCACTGTGAGGCAGAGACTGACATCATCTGCATTTTGCAGATAAGAAAACCAAGATTTGGGCAGGCTAGTGACTTGCTCAGTCTAACGGAATAAAATTAGCAGCAGAGCTAGGATCTAAACCCAGGGGTCTGGTTCCAACCTGGACACACATGTGGTCCTCCCCTGCCCACTGCCTTCACCACGTGCATTTAGTATCCCCTGACATCAGGCAGAGGGGCCCAAAGAGTCAAATCTCATTAGCCATCTTCATGATTTTTGCCATATTTGGGTACCAGCTATACTATTATATACTTGATTTTTTTTTTCTTGAAACTGTACTTAAATCAGGTTATTAAGAGGTGGAGAGCTTAGCTTTATCCTAAACCATGTTAATAATATTCATGAAATCACTGGTTTAATATATCATATTTTTTCCTGAAGCACATTAAAATGAATATATCTCTAACAACCTTTTTCATTAATATATATGCTATCAGCATCCAGTAGGGCATATTTCACAATTTGGAAAAAGCACTGAGCTGATCTGTGTCTATATACATATGCGTATGTCTATGAATATGTATATGGATACACTTCCCTCTGAGCCTAGCATGTAGTGATCAGCAAGTGACTTTTCAATCATGGCTGAGGATTACTCCAGTCCGTAGAAATGACACATTTTATATGTGAGAACAAAAACACATCAAGAAAAGAGTTTCTGATGTGTAGTCAGCAGCTCGCTATGGTTTGAACCTGGAATGTCCTCCAGGATCCATGTGTTCAGGGCGTAGGTGCCAGCTTGGTACTGTTGTGAGCGGATGGAAACCTGAAAAGGTGGGACCCAGTGGGAGGCTTTTAGATTCCTGGGCCCACCTGTACCCACCTGTGCCCTTGAAGGGGACCGTGGGACCCCAGCCCCTTCCTGTTTCTGTCTCCTTCGCTTTGCAGTCGTGAGACCAGTGGTTTTGCCCTACCACACGGTCCCCCTGCAGTGTTATTAAAGGGACAAAACCACAGGGCCAACTGATTGTGGACTGAAACTTCTAAATCTGTGAGACTAAATAAACCTTTTCTCTTTGGAAGTTGTCTCGGGTATTCATTGTAGTAATGGGAAGCTAACACACCACTTTTTTCTGAAGTGGCCAACAGATTATGTTGTGGGTAAAGACAATAGTCACTGCATCCAGGCTGTGGGGAAGCCTGGCGAATCAACTCTAGCTCGTGGGGACACAGATTTCACAATGCCTGGCCCAAAGCGGACGCTGAATACACACACAGGTTTGTTTAGCAGAAGTTTGTTAAGGATCTCCCGTGTGCCACATACATAGGCAGGCACTGAAAATCAACTGGCAAACAGCATTTTCTTGCCCTCAGAGGGGCTGTGGTTCTGGCGGAAACCTGGATGTGTACTGCCCACTTCAACATGGAGAGGTAGGGCTCTCTGCTAGATCGCCAGCCCTTTGGAGGTAGAGATCACTTTGGGCTCCACTTTGAATATTTAGTTCTTGGCTGACTACCGGTCTCATAGTAAGTGCTCTGTGTCTATTAAATGCATGAGTCCTCTGTCTTACAAAATTATACACTTTCTTAGTGATCAGAATATTACATTATGGTAGACACAGTTCCTGTTTGTGTAGAATAAGTACTCATAAATAATTGCACTCAATGCCTCTACTAATAAACTTTTCTACATATATTGTAATTCTGAAAGTATTCCTTCCCCTTTCTCCATCCAGATTAGAGCTGGATGTTTTTCAGTTCTACCCAGCAGCATATTTACAATCTGTCTTTGGAGGGGGGAGGTGGTGTAAATACTGATCTATTTTGTGTAAATTCTTGTTATTTTATTCTCTAGAACTCACTTTCTTAGACATCATCTGGATTCCGGAACTGTCTCAGTCTAACCCTTTATAAATGGCTATTCCCTGAAACCTGGGAAAAGGAAAGAGAAGCCATATTTATTTCAAGGCTTTCAGAGAAGGTAAAATATTATTAACAGATACATCACCCAAATGCAGCAAATCAATACTTAAACTACTAGTTGGATTGAAAGAAGTAGGTTTTCTCCCCCTTTTCTTTGGGAAAGAACCATGTGAAACCCTCATTCAGAAACCTGCCATGTGGAAATGCAGAGGAATGAGAGACAAGGGCAGAACCACAGACGGAGCAGAGCTTGGCTCATTTCACGGAGCTCTGTAGTCCTAGAGTGCAGTCCTCGTGTGTTCCTGGGTTTGTGGCTGGGGTGAGAGCAATTTTATCTAGCAGGGTGAGTTCTCTGCTTTAACTGCAGTTTACAGTGATGGTGCAGTTATGATGGGGATCATGGAGGTGACGGTTCCAATGTGCTTCCATTTACACCATGCAAACAGATGTAAGGGGGGCATTTATTGTTTGAAAGCATGTCGTGATTCCTCTGTGGCTCTAGGTAACACAGTTTCTTGGGGAGCTGTGCTAATTTTTCTTTAATACACAGACCCTCCAGAAAGCCCCCCAGAGTTAGGTTTATTTTTCATATTCCAGGGCTGATAGTACTTTTGGGTAGTTAACATTTGAAGTTTCTTTTAGAGGCAAAGAAACTCTGAAGAATGGACCTGTTCCACATTCAAGTAGGCTTCGGTTTTTATAAGGAGAGTTCACTTTAATTCTGTCAACCGTGGAGCAGAGTAAACAGAACAGGGGCCTGCAGTTCAGAAATTACTTTGATTCACTACCACCAGGGGTCTGAAGTCATAGGGCCATGGTGTCAGCTTCCTGGACCTCTGTTTGCATGCTTCAGTGCTGGTGACTACAGAGTACAAATTAAACTGATTACTGAGCTTATAAATATGGCAATAACAAGATTATAAGGTGACATAAATGTTTGCAAGCTCAGCCACGTCAAGTGGTTGAAACTCTGCAAGCACATAATTCTCTAGGCCTTTCATCATGCGGTTTGGTAGTTTGGAAGCTCGCTCTTCCTTCCTTCCATCCTGCCTTCCTTCCTTCCTTCCTTTCTGCCTTTTTCTTTCTTTCTTCTTTCTTTATTTTTGTGGTACTGGGGGTTGAACCCAGGGCCTCCTGTTTGCATGCTTTGCAAATGCTGTACCACTGAGCTGTGTCCACAGCCCAGTATTTTTTTTTTAACTTTTTGAGACAGGGTTTCGCTAAATTATGCAGACTGCCACTGGTCTCGAACTTGTGATCCTCCTACCTCTGCCTCCCAAGTCACTGGGATTACAGGCCTGTGCCACCATGCCTGGGGAAGCTCTTTCTTTCTTGCATGGAAAATTCTGTTCATTTCTGAAGACCAAGCTTCATGTTCTCAGCATCAGTCAAAATGAAGGCTCCTCTTTCTTTGTTTCCATATCACCTTATCCTCACTCTCTTATTGTAACTGTTTTTTTTTTTTATGTACCTTAGCTCATCAACTCCAAAGTGTGACAAACATTATTTCTTTTGCTTTCTATACACTGACTTGAAATCTGGCCCTCAAAGTCCATCATATAAACTGGCAAAAATTCCTTTACAACCATAACTGACACGTTCTTCTTTCTACAGAATCCTGGAGGCTTAGCTTCTGTTTGCAAATGGAGGAAATTCTCCCCTTCTTTCCAGCTACCCTTGTCTCTGTGGAAGTATATTTTCTGTCCACCTCTGGGCCACACAAAGTGCTAGAAGTACGGTGAGGCTGGAGAGAAGAGCAGCCCTATTCTCAGAGGTGTGCATCTCCCCTGGGACAAATTGCACAGGCCTCAGGCTTCATAGCCCACAGGCTTCTTCTGATCTGCGAGAATCTCCTTTCCTGACACCATGGCTTCTCAAGTCCGCTCTCCTCCTTCATCTATGTGACCAGCATGCGTTCTTTTACAGGCTTTGGCTCCTCTTTAGAAGACTGGACTCTGTTTCCAACATAAACATGACGGTGGCGGAGAGAAGAGTCTTTCCCCTTCTGTTCTTCCTCAAATTCAGAGAGAGGAAGAACACACTGCCTCCAACTCCAGGGAAAGTGAGAGGTGGTGAACGTCCCCTACAGCCGCTGCAGACTGGAGCTTGAGGGCCAGACAGGGCCACAGAGAGTCTTTTCAAAGAGAGTGTGGTCCATGGGCATGGATGGCTGTGTTCTTTATTTCCACAGGGACCTGGAAGGAACTTGATGATTAGATAGGAGGAATGAGATAAGGCAGAAATTGTGCAGAGGAGGGTTGAGTAGGAAATGACCCTTTCATTATGCCTAAAAGAGTTCCCACAAAGAACATACCACAGAAAATTAACAGTACACAGTGAAAACAAAGCTGAACCCTAAACAAAAACAAAGAAGCACTAGTGAATGCCAGCAAAGATAACATATAGCTGACAGAGACCAACAAAAACCTTCAGATATTGGAATTGTCCACCCAGATTATAATAGTATCAATAGTATTGCATTAGAAAGTAAGCAAGAAACTTCAAAATATTTGCTGGAGTGGAAAACTACAAAATTAATCTAGTAAATTGAAAGAAAATCCAATCTCATAGGACTTGTGGAAATAAAAAATACCCTGTTGAAAATTTAAGTGTAGTGTGTATTCAGCAGAAAACTAAGTTCAGTTGAAAACAGAACTTATTAACTAGAATGGGTGTCAGAAGGATTTTTCTAGAATGCAGCAATGGAAAAGAAACAACATGTATGAATGAGATCTTAAGAGACTGACGATGAAATGATAAGTTATAATATATCTAACTGAACTATTAATAAGGTAAAGAATGTACAGAGGCAATATCTGAAAAGGTAATGGTTGAGAAGTTTCCAGAAGCACCAAAAGATATCCTTTCATAGATTTCTTAATTTCCAGATCAACAAATCTCTAATGGTGGACATGAAAAGAAGTGCACATCTTAAAGCCAATGTAGTGAAGCTGCCAGATACCGAAACCATGCAAAACATTCAGCGAACAGACCAAGAGAAAAGCTAGTGACCCTGAAAGGCACAGAGGGAATGCATGCAGATGCCATCTCAGGAACAACTCAGGTCCCAGAGAATGGTGTGACATCCTCAGAGTGCTAGGTACTTACAGCAATAATCTAGAGTCTCTAGCCATGGAAAATGTTTCCAGAATGAGGTCACATTGAAGATATTTCCCAACACTAAAACTCCACCCATGCAGGGTGTGCTGCTAGTCCCTCACCAAAGGAAGAAGGAAGGCAGGTACATCAGGCAGAAGGAAGGAGATTCTAGGAGGAAGGACTGAGAAGCGGTTAGGAATGACGGTGTGAAAAGTGGAAAACATGCAGGCAAATCTAAAATAACGTTGGTTGCAATGAGCTAATAATATTGGGATAAAGAAACTAAAACTAGAATTAACTTGGATGGGGACAAGTGCAACACTGTCTTTGAAAGCCTTTGTATTATCAGAAAGAAGATAAAAAGAAGGTAAAATGTGTAAAATTTTCTACTGGAACCAGTAAAGGAATAATAGGATAAAATTTCCAAACAAGTGTGAGGTGAAAATGTTTAATCCACCAGGAAGATATTATAATTTTAAACTAATACTACTCATACCAAAAGCTCAAATGATATGAGACAAAAATAAACATAAGTTTAAGTAAAAGTAGACACACATATAAGAACATTGGGAGATTTTTAAACCTATTCCTCTCTTCACACTAGAAAGGATAAGTAGGAAAAAAGGTTAAGAATGTAGAAGATTTAAATGGCACAATTAACAAATGACCTAAGAGATAAAACATTGCATCCAACAAACATTGAATGAACTTTTTTTTACAAATATACATGCAACATTATAAAATATGAGCATGTACAGGGCCATCAAATAGTAAAAATAAATAGTAAAATAAATAAATAGTAAAAAAGTAAAACAAAACTGAGTTGACTACAGATACATCAATAACATGGATAAACTTTATAAAAACAGTGCTGAGCAAAATAAAGCAGAATCACAAATATATAAATGTAATTCCATCCATATAAGTGTCAAAAGCAGACACAATTTTCTTTTAGAATATTTTATTCTGTATATGAATTGAACTGTTTTGTAAAAGTCTAGAAATTGCTGTGTGCTGTGGTTCATGCCTATAATCTCAGCAACTTGGGAGACTGAGACAGGAGGATCGCAAGTTTGAGGTCAGAGACAGCTTGTACAACTTAGCAAGACCTTGTCCCAAAATAAAATTTTATAAAAGTCTAGAAATTATTATGAAATAAGTCAAGAAGATGGTGACCTCTGAGAGGGAGTTTCTGGCCAGGGGATAGTCATAAGAGGGCCTGCCACACAACTGGAAGTATTCCTTTATGACTTATTTGTGGTGGGTGCATGGATATTAATTTTATAATTGTTCTTTACACTGATCATGTGTTTTGGGAGTAAAATATAAATAACATAAAATCTACTACTTTAGCCATTTTTAGGGATACAATTCAGTGGCAGTACACATATCCACAATGTGGTATAAGTTTTATCATCATGCATCTCCAGAATTTTTCATCATCCCAAACAGAAGCTCTGTGCCCATTAAATACTCTCCTTTTGTCTCTTTCTTTCACATCTTGGTAAGCTCTGACCTACATTCTGTCTGCTCAATTTGCCTGTTCTGGACATTTCTTATAATGGAAATCATTAAATATTTCTTATTGTGTCTGGCTTCTTTCATTAAGCATAATGTTTTCAGGATTTACCCATGTTGAAACATGTATCAATTTCATTCTTTTTCCAAGCTGAGTAATATTCTATTGTACAGCTAGACCACATTTGCTTTATTATCATGTGGCTTTTATGTACTTTTTTTTGTCTTATTGTTATATTTCACAATTAAATAGGAAGGAAAAACATGTAAGAAACTAGTTTTAAAAAAATGAACTAAGGGTTATCAGTGGCAAAAGAGTGAGGAGAATAAGGATGGAAGATGAGAGTAGGAATGTCTTTTTTGCTATTTGATTGTTTGGAATCACTGAATTTATCACTTATTTTAAAAATAAAGAATGAATGCATAGATGAAATGAGTGGGGAGGATCTTAATTACTGACATGCACAATGGCTAGGTTTTGTCAGAGCTTCAACCTTCCTCCTGACCAAAATCATAGGGACAGACATTCACCCAGACTGATTTCTAGCCTCCAATGAAAGGAGAGAGAAGTGGCAAATGAAAGAAGACACTAGGAATTATTAGCTCCACAAAGTTGCTGTTTTACTAGTCAATTTTTTACTCGTGAATTTCTCCCACTTGACAATAAATTCCTTTACAGCAGAAATTGTCATCTGCCTCATCTTTGTTTCCTCAAGCTCAGTGTCTGGGTTGGTGGAAGTACACAAAATCTTTCTGCATTGCTAATAGAAATTCGTATTTGTGAGTGATGAGATTAGTAGGAAAAATGAGAAAGTGGACATGTTTCAGGAAATTTATTTTAGGAAATACAGGCATGGCTTTCTTTTTAGTCTGACAGTTTTTGTGATTCTTTGTTAGCCCCGAGAGATATTCTTAGGAACGAGGCTTGAGAAGCTGTGTTTAGTTCCCTGTCACTGCCAGTGAATAGAAAGGGACAGGTTCCCCAGGAAGACTTAGGAGGTTAAAAATGTCTCATGAAATGACAGTTCTCACGGTGGTGGGTCAGGGAGCACTAACAGTGCTCTGAAACTCTAAAATTGGCCAATGAAACTTGATGTCCTGTGTTATCTGAGGTAGTTGACCAACACAGGATCTGTAAAAATGCAATCTGACTCCTTGAAATTATGCACTAATTAGTAATATGACCACTGATGAGCCTACCAAGAAAAGAAGACTCCAGTGGCTTATAGCGTGGCCACTTCTGTAACCTTTCAGGCTCTCTATGTTATTCTGCCAAGTCTCTCCATTGTCACAATTTTAGTGACTCCCTACGTCATTTTACTGCTAATCGCTCTGTAGAAATCGATGATTCCTATGTTCTCTAATTTCAACCATAAAATTGGTGATTGTTGGAGGGAAGCCAAATTTAAGCATCATGCTATTAATTAAATGTTTCATATGCACTTAAAATTCAGCAGGTTACAGAGAGCTTCCAAACCTTTCCCCCTTCTAATTTTAGTGGCCTGAATAGAGGGTGAGGTGTTAAATAATTCCAAGGGCTCTTTGCTGACTGCAGGTTTCTGCTGCCTTGTACTCATTTCCCACCTTCCCTCTGAGGTGGGAATGTCCCACCTTCCTTTTGAGGAATCAGCTCTTCCTACTGCAGAGGACAGTACCCTCCCCCTCTGGCTTTCTCTCGGTGGGATGCAGGGCAAGGCTTAGCCCTGGAGCAGAGCTAGTACTTGGATTTTGAATCTTGAATGGCAAAGAAACCACAATAGGTTGTCATTGTAGCCTGCTATGGTTTGCATCTGCTTCAACTGTGTTCCCCAACTTCCATATGCTGGCCACTTGGTCACCAGAGTGGTGGTGGTGAGGTGGTGGAACCTTTAAGAGATGAGGGTCAGCATAAAGAAATTAGGTCATGGGGGGTGTTGTCCTCAGAAAGGTGTTGTCCTCCCAGAGTGAGTTATCTCCTGCTGGAGAGAGTTGCTATACAGAGCATGCCTAGCCTTTGGCCCTCAATGGCTTCCTGGCCTTCCACGTGATCTCTTCCTCCCAGGCTCCATCATTGTAAAGTGATCTGCCATGAGGCTTCATCACAGGCCAGGCATTTGGCCTTTTCTGGTTGTTAAGTTGTAAGTGGAGACAAAAAGTAGGGGATCTAGCAGATACTGATTCAGCCCTGGACTTTGGGGACCATTGCCACAGAGGCTGTGTCCTGGCTTCCTGGGCTATGGCTGCAGAGTTGTGGGTCAGAATTCTATTGTCCTATGTGTTCCATTTTTCAGCTGACTGGGATCTTCAGCCTCTAAAACTGTGAGCCAAATAAACCTCTTTTTAAATGACCCAGCCTCAGGCATTTTGTTACTGCAACAACAGAAGATGGGCTAATACATAATCTAACATTCCTCCTCCACTCCACCCAGAGCCTCTGACTACTGAGGTCAAGTGAGTGTCCATATCCCTCTCACTGCCCTGGACTGGCTCCCCACCCATGAGTTGCTTCTCTCAGCTGCTCTCCTACAATTTCTCAGGCTAGCCAGCATCAGTTACTCTTTCCTGCAACCAGGTGTTCTAACTAATTCAAGTTGGGACTGAGCCAACTCTCTGCCCCTTCTTTTGCCTTCCTCCCTGCAGGCTTCCTGTACTGGGCTCCTCTCTCACAAGCCTCCCCTGCTAATCCTTCCCTACCTCCCCCACCACTCCATTAACTCAGGTTTCTATCACATATGCTTCAGGATGGAAGTCCTCAAACAATAGGGGTCATGAGATTTTGCCTTTTTAAAAATGATTGCTTTGACAACTATAGAAATAAAGATTCCTCCATGTGTCTATCAGCTTGTTGTGCTCTCAGGGATTGTGTGTTGCTGTGATGCTGAAAGCTATGCCACCAGTATGTCAGATATCAGTAACCATGGATTGTTGACAGGTTCCAGCTGAGCTTCTAAACTAAGATAGACTCAGGAGAAGGACCTGGAAGCCCACTCCCAAAGCAATTAGCCATTGAAAATCTTATGAATAGCAGAAAAGCACTGTCAAATATAGTGCCAGAAAATGAGTCCTCTAGGATCAAGGCATTCAAGAAACAACCGGGAAAGAGTTGCTTCCTCAAAGTAGAGTTGACCATAATGATAGGAAGGGAGAAAAGCCTGAGGGACATCCTGTTGTTGATGTGGCACAACTCAAAATGAGAAGAAACATGTCTGCAATAATGGGCTCAAACATATAAAGATCTATGGGGCACACACCTCCTGGTCTGGCCTGGATGTTTGGATGGGAGACGCTGCCACACACACAGATACTAAACACAACTCACTTGGGACCCTCAGGTGAGGGGCGTGGACTCCTGTGGCCCTCGGGAATGCCTGCGGAGACAGGAAAAAGGAAAAAGCCTCAGGTGCTTTTGCTTTGTGGGGACAAACACAGCTCTTTATTTCCTCTGCCCTGATAAGTGTGGGGAGGACCCAAAGTGTACAGCTTACAAGAGCTAGCAGCCTAAGTGCTTCAGCTCTATGCTGCCTCAGGGGCAACCAGGGTTCTTCTGCCTCTGGCACTGGGACAGCAGACTGTCCTCAGCTTCAGCCTCTTGGCGCTGGGTCCAAAGGGCTTTCCTCAGCTTGTTTGTAGTCTGTCATTGATTGAAAGCGCTGTCTAGTTGTCCTGGTCTCAGTGGTCACGAGGAGAAAGAGTTCTATCTTCTTCAGTGGTCCGGGCGAGAGAGAGTTCTTGTTTCATTGGTGGTCAGACGGAGAGAGAGAGAGAGTTCTTGCATTCTTGCTTCATCAGCAGTCTGCAACAGACAGAGCGGGTTGCTCCAGTGCAGCTCCTTACATAGCTCGCCCCAAATGGTCTGAGCCAATCAGCTTTGAGTCCAACTGTCCAACGAGGTTTGGGGAATTTATAAAGGGTTTTGTACAAATGTCCAATCAAGTTACTTTCACTTTCCCTAGATTTCTAATTTACAAACCAGATCTTTAAAAGCTGTTTTCCCAGTTTTGGGGTTTTTGCCAATCTCCTCCCAATTTCCTCCTACAAAGATCATGTGCATGACAGTGTCAGGTAGTGTTTCGTTCTATTGCACGGAGGGTCGGTATGAGTCAGACCCAAGTCAAGGCACCTAACAATAACAAAGACTTCCTAAGAAAGAGAAGTGAAAGCAGGCCACACAGTGAGTTTTCTGGAGCAAGGGAGTCCACTACCCTCACTGGGGCTTGGGGACCAGACTCAAAGGCAAATAGAGGAGAAGGAAAGCTTCAGAGTGGAAACAAGGCTGCTCCAGGTATGACCTGAGTGCAGACAGCTGGCCAGAGGAAGCTGGAGCAGGCCAACTAAAGATGGGGCAGCCTATGGGACAGACTGGTTAGGGGTGCATAGTTGGCCTTTTCTGGTTGTTAAGTTGCAAGAGGAGACAAAAAGGAGGAGATCTAGTGGTTACTGATCCAGCCCTGGTCTTTGGGGACCACTGCCACAGAGGCTGTGTCCTGGCTTCCTGGGCTGTACTGCAGAGGTGTGGGTCAGAGTTCCATTGTCCTATGTGCTCCATTTTTCACCTGACTACAGCCTTAATTGCCTGCAGCTGTAGCCCTGTGGCATCCGATCCCTTCAGATCTCGGAAGCTAAGCAGGGTCAGGCCTGGTTAGTACCTGGATGGGAGACTGCCTGGGAACACCAGAAGTTGTAGGCTTGGGAGAAGGACCCAGCAACCCTCTCCCAAAAATCAATCTGCCATTGAAAACCCTATGAACGGCAGAGAAGCACTGACAATAGTGTTTCCCCTGTTGTACAGAGGGTCGCTATGAGTCGGATACCGACTCGATGGCACCTAACAACAACAACAGTAGTCTTAATTAGCACTTAAAAAAATTTTTTTTTTCAATACTAGGGGGTTGAACCCAGGGCTTCATGCTTGCATGCTTCCCAAGTGCTGTACCACTGGGCTGCCCTCTCAGCCCAGTTTTTACCTTTAATTTTGAGACAGGGTCTCTTAAATTATGCAGGCTGCCTCTGGTCATGAGCCTGCGATCCTCCTCTTCTGACTCCTGTGTCACTGGGATTACAGGCAGAAGACATTGTGCCCAGCTAGGCTTTAACTTTTGTGGCTGAGGTTTTATTGATATTCAAGGCACGTTCTCTTTGCTTTTGTTCTCCAAGTTTTTACTTCCATTTTTTAATGCAAAGGAAAAGAAATGTTAAGAAATAAAAATTTCACCCAAAGCCACCTGTTGAGACTAGGAGCTTTTTTTCTAATCACATGGTGATTTTTGTTTTGTCTTTTACAAAGGTTATCTTTTTGCTGCTCTTTGTAGTGCCTAAATGCAGGTCATCAGGGCATATTCTTGAAAAGATTCTTACACCCTTTGGAACCACCTTTTATACTACTGAATACGTTTAAAAATGAGCCTGTAAAAATGGCTAAGTAGATTTTCTCCCCTGTGTGATTCTGCTGAAGATACCCTTGCCAAATGTGCACCTACATCAACCAGCCAGGATACCTGGCTTAAAATGCAGACCCCCAGGCAGGCCCACTGCAGAATTAATGGACCAGCTCTGAAGGTGGGGTCTGAAGCACATTATTGTTGGCAGGTTTGTGTTTAAGAAGCATCCTGAACGATGCTTATGCAGCCTGGCAGGTGCTGGTCTCTGGGCTGGCATTTGGCTTTCATTGAATTAGGAGTTTCACAGCTTCCTATCATGAGCCTGACCCTGTCACATCGTTTACTTCTTTTGTAAATGTTGTCTTTTGATAACATGAACATGCTTACACTTGTGGTTCCTGAGGGTTAGAAATTCTACAACCTAGAGAATTTCTGATTTATCCCTGATATATTCTCTCTCCCTCTCCTCTCTCTCTCTTTCTCTTTCCTTTCCTCTTTCTCCCTCTCTTTCTTTCTCTCTCATTTTAACCTACACACACACACACACACACACACACACACTGCCTTTTTTTTTTTTTTGGTACTGGAGGTTGAACCCAGGGCCTTGCATTTGCATGCTCTGCAAGTGCTGGACCACTGAGCTACACCCCTAGCCCATTTTTTTTACCTTTTGAGACAGGGTCTTGCTAAGTTACGCAGACTGCCTCTGGTCTTGAACTTGCGATCCTCCCTCCTCTGCCTCCCAAGCTGCTGGGATTAAAGGCGTGCACCACTGCACCCAATTAACTGCTTTAAAAAAAAAATTATACCTGGAAAGTGAGACAGGTTAAGGCAAAGCTTGTAGGTGAGACTGTGTAACTTTTGTCCCTAAACATGTTGGCAAATTTCCTGAATTCAGAACAGGTGGGAAGAACACAGATTCACAATGTTAGTTCAAAAAAGAGCAGAGTTGCAGAGCGCCTAGGCCCAAATGTTTGCAACATCTCACAGCTAATTTAAGGGAAGGAGCTGCTAGGTCATTTTAACAGAGCACCTAAAATAGCTTTTACTCTCTCTTCTTTTGAAGCCCCACCATACAACAATTGTTGTTGTTAGGTGTTGTCCAGTTGGTATCCGACTTGTAGTGATCCTTTATACAACAGGTAAAGCACTACTGTCAGTGCTTCTCTGTTGTTCATAGGGTTTTCTTTCTTTCTTTCTATCTTTTTTTTTTTTTTTTTTTTTT
>VMDO01016013.1:0-49251 GCA_007922755.1 Pedetes capensis
TCTATCTTAGATGAATCTTTTCCTGGTTTAGGTGTCAGGGTGATGGTAGCTTCATAGAATGTATTTGGGAGTGTTCCCTCCTTTTCTATTTTTTGTAATAATTTGAGGAAGGCAGGTATTATATCTTCTTTAAAAGTTTGGTAAAATTCTGCCGTGAATCCATAAGGACCTGGGCTCTTCTTTGTTGGGAGACTTTTAATTACCTTTTCTATTTCCGTATATGTAATGGGCTTGTTTAAGTCAGTTATGTCTTCTGGGGTTAGCTTTGGTAGGTCATACATGTTAATAAATTTGTCCATTTCTTCTGCATTTTCATATTTTTGGGAATACACTCTCATAGTAATCCCTGACAATTTTCTCTATTTCGTTGAAGTCGGTGGTTATGAACCCATTGTCTTTCATAATCCGTACTATGTTGGATTTTTCCTTTTTCTTTTTGATGAGGTTGGCCAGAGGGGTGTCTATTTTATTAATCTTTTCAAAGAACCAGCTCTTAGTCTTATTAATTTTTTGAATTATCTCTTTGGATTCTAATTGAGATATTTCTCCCTTTATTTTTGTAATTTCCTTTTGGGTGTTCCTTTTAGGATTGATTTTTTTGTTGGATTTCTAGTGTCTTAAGATGTGTCATTAGGTCATTTGTTTGGCTCTTCTTTACTTTATTGATGAAGGCACTTAATGCTATAAACTTCCCTCTTAAAACTCTCTCTCCTATTCTATTTAACATAGTAATTGAAGTCCTGGCCAGGGCAATCAGACAAGGGAAAGAAATCAAAGGGATACAGATTGGCAATGAAGAGGTCAAATTATCCTTATTTGCAGATGATATGATCTTATACCTGAAAGACCCCAAAACCTCAACCAGAAAACTGCTAGAACTAACTAACTCCTTCAACAAAGTCTCAGGCTACAAAATTAAAACACAAAAATCAATAGCTTTTCTTTACACCAACTGCAAATAGGAAGAGAAGGAAATTTCAGAAAAAATACCATTCACAATAGCCCACCAGGAAATTAAGTACGTTGGAATCAATCTAACCAAAAACCCTTCAGATTTCTACAAGAAAATTTCAAAACATTAAAGAAAGAAACAGCAGAAGACACTGAAAAATGGAAAGACCTCCCCTGCTCCTGGATAGGGAGAATTAATATAGTAAAAATGGCTATCCTACCAAAAGCAATCTATAGATTTAATGCAATACCCATTAAAATTCCATTGACTGACTTTACAGAAATAGAAAAAATGATCCAAAAATTCATATGGAACCACAAAGGACCACGTATAGCCAAAACACTCTTAAGCTGCAAATCTAATGCAGGGGGAATCACAATCCCTGACTTCAAACTATACTACAGAGCAGTGGTTGCAAAAACAGCTTGGTACTGGCACAAAAATAGGCCCGAAGACATCTGGAACAGAATAGAAGACCCAGATATACCTCAACACACCTATAGCCATCTTATTTTCGACAAAGGAGCAAAGCAAGTAAACTAGAAAAAGGACAGCCTCTTCAACAAATAGTGCTGGAGAACATGGTCATCCACATGCAGAAAAATTAAAGCTGACCCCCATCTCTCAATATACACGAGAGTTAACTCAAAATGGATAAAAGACCTCAACATAAAACCAGAAACTTTAAAACTTATAGAAGGCAAGATAGGCAATACACTCCATCATATAGGCATAGGAAAGGATTTCCTTAATAGGACTCCAGTTGCTCAAGAAATTGCAACAAGAGTAGATAAATGGGATCACATGAAATTAAAAAGCTTCTGGACAGCAAAAGAAACAACAGAGTCAAGGAAACCCCCTCGAAATGGGAAAAAAATCTTCGTATTTTATACATCAGACAAAGGTCTAATTACTAGAATGTATAAAGAACTCAAGAAAAAACTCCCCCCAAAACAAATAACCCACTACACAAATGGGCAAAGGAACTGAGTAGACAGTTCTCAAATGAAGAGGTCCGTAAAGCCATGAAACACATGAAAAAATGCTCAATATCCCTAGCCATTAGGGAAATGCAAATTAAAACAACTCTGAGATTTCACCTTACACCAGTAAGAATGGCCAAGATCAAGAAAACAAATAACAACAAATGCTGGCGAGGTTGCAGGGAACAGGGAACACTCTTACATTGTTTGTGGAGCTGTAAATTAGTCTAACCACTGTGGAAATCAATATGGAGGTATCTTAAAAAAAAAACTGAAAATAGATCTACCGTATGACCCAGCTATAACACTATTGGGAATTTACCCAAAGGGAGATGGTTCATTGTACCGCATCTTCCTTTCTGGAAGATTCCTGCATCTCCATGTTTAATGCAGCACTTTTCACAATAGAAAGGATATGGAATCAACCAAAGTGCCCTTCAACAGAAGAATGGATAAAAAACTATGGTACATATAAACAATGGAATACTATTCAGCAATCAAAAAAAATGAAATAAGGACTTTCACAGCAAAATGGATGGAATTAGAGAAAATTATTTTAAGTGAACAAACACAAGCTCAGAAAGAGAAACACCATATATTCTCACTCATATGTGGGAGCTGAATCAAAATTATAAAAAGGAAAAATCCTATACAAAGGTTGGATCAAAATAAAAGAAAAAAAGCTAAGAATGGTGTTATTATAAATGGTCTAGAAAATGCATGCAATAGTTCTGACAAGATAAAAACAAAGTTCACTGCAGGAAAAGTTTCTATCTTAAACAGAACTGGAACCCACGGACATATAGAAAAATATTACCAAGTAAATGGTAGAGAAGTCTTTGATGGGGAGGGTGGGATGGGGGGAAGCATACAAGAGGTTAAGGGGGAACCTATATGAATAATGTACATCAAAATGCATATATGGAAATGTCACGATGAAAAGTGTGTCAGAATGAATCACATTAAGGTGTACATTAAAAATTTCCAATAAAAAAAAAAAAGAAAGAGAAAGATAAGATTTAAAGAGAAACCTTCAGAAGAAATAGCCTTCAGCTTTCCTATCTCTGTGGCTGTGAACAACATTGTACTTGAATTGAAACATCACTTTGCCTTTCTGGAAGATTCCACATCATTCCTTGTGACTTCACTCGTGTCCATATCATCTTGCCTGCACAGTCCGTTTTGAACCCACCTTCCACTAGAATTACTTCCTCCTACCTATGAGCAGTTCCCCTTAGGGTGGTGTGAACTTCCTTACAGCAATTGTTACAACATGCTGAGATTATTTGCTTTATTGTCTGTCATTTTTCCTAGACTGTTTGTTCTTTATCATGACAACCAGATCTTATTCTTCTTTGTACCTCCAGTGCCTCTACACTTAACTGTTACATTCAAATTTTGTTGGGTGAAGGACATTCAGCCAGAGTTGAATGTAGTAGTTTTCTTATTCTCAAGCTTCTCATAACCACCTGGCCTTAGGGATGTCACTCTGCTCCAGAGAATGCTGGACTCTTGTTCTTTTCCAGAAGACTTCAAAGACAGTAGATTTACTACAGTCAAACATCAATAGATTTATATCTCTAATCCAGACTTTTCCTCCAAACTGCATACTATATATCATCTCCTTTTTGATATTTCAAGGGGACCTCAAGCTCAACATGTCCAAAACTAAATTCATGGTCTTCTGGTCATTACCCCCCACCCCATAGCCATCTGTCCATGTTCTCTATCTCTCTGTGTCTCTTCTCTTTCTCTCTCTCTCTCTGTCCAGACATGGTCTTCCTATGTAGCCCAGGAAGGCCTTGAACTCACAGTCTTTCTTCCTTAGCCTCCTGGATGCTAGTGTTATAAGCATATGCCACCATGCCCATTCTTATCCCCTTATCTAAACCCCACACATACCCAGCTCTTGTCCAGTGTTTCCCACCTTAATAAATTACATTATTAGTCATCCTTGGTACCTCCCTCTGCCTCATTTCCCATATCTAGGCATCACCAAACAAAACCATTAATCTTCTCTTTAAAATATGTCCACATCCCTCCTCCACTGCAGGACCTCAGACCAAATGACCACCATGGTTCTTCTGGAGAGCAGCAGCTATCTCTAAAATGCCTTCTAAAAGGTGTCTGTGCATCCTATCTAGACCATGTCATATCTATTTTCCATACCACAGCAAGGATGACATTTTGAAATGATTGGACTATGGCACTTCCTTTCCCCTGCAATCCCTAATGGAAATCCCATTTGGTGGCTTTCCATTACTGTTTGGATAAAGACTACCCTTAATATATCATATAAACTGTTCATGATCTGCTACCTGCCTATCTCCCATTCCAGTTCTTGTGGAAGTGTTACTTCCTTGTTCTAGTCTACGCTCATCAAACTATAACATTTCCCTGTGTTATGTCCTCTTCCGACACAGCACTCTTGAAGAAGCTATATCATCTCCCAGAAGTTCTTTTCTTACCTTCTTGGACCTAGTTAATTCCTGAGAATCCTTCTGATCTCAGGTCTACCATCTCTTCTTTCGGGAAGCTGTCAATCTAGGTCAGATTTCTTTGTTATATGGTCTCAAAGAACATGGTTCTTTTCTTTAGCACCTATTTTAGTTCATATTTCACACTCATTTGTGTGATGACAGGGGACTTTGAACTCTGAAATCAGAGACTCAGTATGTTTGTGTTCATCACTGAGTTGCTAGTGACAGGTGCCTAGCATGTCATAGGCAGACTCTGCTAATGCTTGTTCACTGAATGTTTGACTTACTATTGTTTACTTTTCTGTGGCCAGTAGTGATAAATAAATGTCCTAGAGTTGATGAAGATTGTCATAATGTAGAATAAAGAGTTGTAAAAGCCAGGCAACTTTAAATTACCCAAGTGGAAATAAAATATACAGTTGTTTGTTGTATAGTACACATTTCTTAATCAACTAAATTCAGGTCCTGTGCATTTAATTTTTTCCAAGGTAAGCTACTCAGGAGCACAAATTACTGTAGGATTCGAAGATGGGGTTGTTCGGATTCTTGAACTTTATGATCCAAAAGGACTTACAGTGTTTGCAGGACGGAAGAAAGTTTTGGATGCTGATATGCATTTGAAACATGTTTTCAAGCCCCATACTGCTCCAGTCACTGCTTTGGCTTATGAACGTGATGGAGAAATTCTAGCCACAGGGGTAAGCTGAAGATTTCTCTCTTATTTCTTACTGTTGAAAATGAAATTTCATGGTTAATCCTGTCTTTTAAGTCCATCTACTTGATTGTGCTTATTTACTGAATTTAATTTTCCAAGAATATATTAATATTTTACTTTCTTTGTATTCATATTTTTTATTGTAGCTTGTGCACAACATTTTGCCATATTTTTATGAATTCAATTCTAATGCTTATTTTAAATGAATAGAAAATTTCAACGGGGACTCATGCTAGATGTATTATTACAATCAGTATTTTGAGAGCTGAGGTATGATCTTGAGTATATCCCACCTGAGTTCAGACACCACCTCAAGAGCAGGTTTAATGTGTTAGACACTCATGATTGAAGATAAGATAAGTGGTAGCATGATATCAAAGATATCATTAATGAGGAAAGCAAGATATACAAGTAGAAGGGAGACCATTGGGGAAAGAGGTGGGATAGGGGAGAAAGGTCATGAGAGAGTAAGGAGGAAGTTAATGTCAGCAATGTACAATGAAATGCATGTATGGAAATGTCATCATAAGACCCATTAAATTGTACATTAAAAATCACTAATAAAAAAGTTAAAAGACAGGAAAAAACAAAAAGACCAAACTTCATGTCAAAAGAGACTCTGAAACTTGCCTTTGAACATTGAACACTTAAAGTAAAAGGAAGACATGATGAAGTTAAAGAACTAAACAGAAGAGCTCAAAAAGCAGCTTGAGAAGACAAAATAAAATATAATAACATGTGCAAAGAGCTGGAGATAGAAAACTGAAAGAAAAGAACACTCTGTTTTTCTCAAGCCTAAGGAATAGAAGAAAAAAATTCAAGCCTTGAATGGCAATTGTGAAGGATTCTAAGGGAAAATATTAAAGAATGCAGGAAAAATCAAAAGAAAATGAAACGGATATACAGAGTCATACCAAACAGAATTGGTGGATGACCAACCACTTCAAGAGGTTACATATGATCAGGAAGCAATGGTACTGAAGGGCAAAGTGGAAGCTGTCTTGAAGTAATTGGGAAAACACAAGACTTCGGGAATTGATGGAATACCAATAGAGATGTTTCAACAAACAGATGTGGCACTAAAAGTGCTCACTTATTTATGCCAAGTGATTTGGAAAACAGCTACCTGTTGACAGCTAACTGGAAGAGGTCCATATTTGTGCCTATTCCCAAGAAAGGGTATCCAACTGAATGTAGAAATATTGAATGGTATCATTAATATCACATGCAAGCAAAATTTTGCTAAAGATCATTCAAAAGTGACCTCGGCAGTGTATAGACAGGAAACTGCCAGAAAATCAAGCCAGATTCAGAAGAAGTAGAACCAGGAACATTATTGCTGATGCCAGATGGATATTAGCCAAAAGCAGACAATACCAGAAAGATGTCTATCTATGTATTATTGAATATGCAAAGACATTTGACTCTGTGGATCACAATAAATTATGGGTCATATTGGGAAGAATGGGAATACCAGAGCACTTAATTGTCCTCATGAGGAATCTGTACATGGACCAGGTGGCAGTCATTCGTACAGAAAAGGAAACACTACCCAGTTTAAAGTCAAGAAAGGTGTATGTCAGGGGTGTATCCTTTCACTGTATCTCTTTAATCTCTATGCTGACCACATAATCTGAGAAGCTGGACTTTGTGAAGAAAGACTCATTAACAACTTGCATTATGCAGATGACACAATTCTGCTTGCTGAAAGTGAAAAGGATTTGAAACACTTACTGATGAAGATCATAGAACACAGCCTTTAGTATGGATTGTGCCTCAATATCAGCAGAACAAAAATCTTTACAACTGGGTCAGTAGGCAGCCTCATGATAGGTGTAGAAAAGATTGAGGTTGTCTAAGATTTTGCTTTACTTGGTTCTACAAACAACACCCATGGAAGCAGCAGTCATGAAATCAAAAGATGCATTGCACCAGGAAAAGCTGTTGCAACAGACCTCTTCAAAGTGCTGAAAAGTAAAGATGTCACATTGAAGATAGAGGTGCACCTGACTCATGCCATCATATTTTCAGTCATATCATACCATTGTGAAGGCTGGGCATTGAATAAGGGAGATAGGAGAAGAATTGATGCTTTTGAATTATGGTACTGGAGACAAATATTGAATATACCACAGACTGCCAAAAAAAACACAGATCTTTCCTAGAAGTGCAACCAGACTACTCCTTGGAAGCTGTTGTTGATAGGTGCCATCGAGTCCGGTCTGACTCATAGTGACCCTTATAGGGTCCTTGGAATCTAGGATAGCTAAACTGTGTCTGACATATTTTGGACACGTAGTCAGGAGGGACCAGTCCCTGGAGAAGGACATCATGTTTGAGAGAGTGGTAGGTCAATGAAAAAAAAGGAATACCCTCAACTTAATGGCTTGACACAGTGCTTACAACAGTGGGCCTAAACATAAAAAGATTATGTGCCTGGCACAGAATTGGAGAGTGTTTTGTGTTGTACATAGGGTCTCTATGAGTTGGACTCAACTCAATGACACCTAACAACCACAGCAACAATTTTACAGCCTGGACATTCTTAAGTAGAACCACCATAGTAGCCTGGGAAAGGAATTCAGTGGTTGAGTGCTTGCCTAGCAAGCACAAGGCTCTGGGTTTGAGCTCCAGCATTAAAAAATGAAACAAAAACAAAACTGCCAGAAATGAAGAGAATAACTGTGTGACTACCTCTTGTTTTAAGAGGTGAGCCTGTGTATTGTGGATTTTTTGTTAGTTAATTTTATGGATTACGTATAGTTATAACATTTTCAGAACCATATATTTGAAAATGAAGCAAATATTTGAAATAAGAACTCTTTCAAATTAATCTGGGATATATACATATGACCATCCCCATCTGTCTGTCAGCTTGTCATACTGTGGGTGCTTGCATATTGCTGTGAATCTGACAGCTCTGCCACTGGTATTTGAGATTCCAGCAGAGTCACCCATAGTGGACAGGTTTCAGCTGAACTTCTAGGCTAAGACAGACTAGGGAGAAGGACTGGCAGCCCACTCCCAAAACAATTAGGTGTGGAAAACCCTATGAATAGCAGAGAAGCATTGTCAAATATAGTGCTGGAAAATGAGCCCCTAAGGCTGGAAGATATTCAAAAGGTAACTGGAAGAGTTACCTCCTCAAAGTAGAGTCAACCTTAGTGATGGGAATAGAATAAAGCCCCTGGGACTCCCTTTTGCTGATGTGGCATGGCTCAAAATGAGAAGCAACACAATGACTACAACAGTGGGCTCAAACATAAAAAAATCATGATAATGGCACAGTGTTGGGTAGTTTTTTGTTCTGTTATACATAGAATCACTATGACTCAGACTTGATGATAGCTAGCAAAAAAAAGGACAATATATGATCATAAAGTGGATATATTATATGCCATGAAATGTTTTCTTACTCTCTATGAACTGGATTTCATAGTAATAGTGGATGTGTCTCTCTTTTTTTTTCTTCTTAGAGTAAAGATCACACCGTCTTTTTCTTTGAGGTGGAAAGGGATTACAAGCCAATTGGTTATATTAATACTCCTGGACCTGTTCACCAGTTAATGTGGTCTTCAGTAGCTCATGTAAGGCATTATTATTTGTCCTTAACCTTAAATCTTAATTGCTACATAGTGAAGTGGTTTTGTAGCTAGAGAATAATAGATAGACTCCTTGGCCCTACTCCTTGGTTCTCCACTCAGGCGCCAGGAACATGGTGATGGGAAGTACAGGTGGCTGCTGCTGAGCTCAGTCAGTCAGTCAAGCATCACTCAGGAGCTCCCTATGCTCCTCACCACCTCCTTTCTCTTCTGTACACTGATTAGTTGGCCAAGATCCCCTCTGCAAATACAGGAGTTTTTTAGGTTTTGTCTCAAGAATGGTGACTTTAGGTCAGTACCCATGTCAGAACACTCTGGCTTGGACCAGTCCGTTATGGCTCTGGAATCAGCTCAGTGCTCAGCTCTTAGCATTCTTCTCCTCATGGTTATCTCTATTTTTTCTCCACAACCAATCCACCTCTATTTTTCTCCTCTAATCTTCCACTGCTTCTTTTCTGACAATCAGTGACTCAGCCTTGATTATTAACCTCATTTAATGTCTCTAATTTATTAGATAGGAGCATAGGATAATTTGTCATTTAAGTATTGATTGTCTAAACGAAATGCTGTACTAGACACAGGGTAATAATACTGATGAACTGTGTAAACGTGCTGTCAGGGTTGTTAGGGAAACTTTCGGAATGTACTTTCTGCTCTTCTAAAGAAAAGGGCTATAAAATATCTTTATATTTACTGGGAAAATAACCAACAAATGTTTATTGCTTCCATCTTTGCTGGGCAGTAGTAGATTCACTAAGCAGTTATAAATAGTGTTTGTTCTCAAGGAGGAAAAATACATAAACTAAAAAAGTTAAACACCTATCACCAAACAATAGAAGTTTTCACAGAGGAATTGGTACATCCTTCAGTTATTTCCCTAGACACAAAAAATAATAATTTGAAATGCCAAGGAAAGTCTGCAGTGTGGGATGGCATGGTAATTCTCAGACTCCTTTGACAGCTCACGCTTTATTTGATTGAGTGTATGTAAGTGTGGATGCTCCCCAGGTCTTTGATCTCCTCTCTCTTCTCCTTTTTCTCCTAAATGTTCTCTTAGAAACCTTATAACCCCGATTACCAGTCACATGTGAACAGATTCCAAATTAATTAAAAGTTGCTTTGTTTTTAAAAATTTTGTGTCTAGGGAAATAACCGAAGGATGCACATAATATATGTTGTGGTACACAAAATACAACCAAATAAATGTATAGTTTCTTGTCAAAACAACAACAACAAAAAAAAAACAAACAACAAAAAACAGACAAAAAATATATGTTGTGGTACAGATCTTCCTGCTTTCACACAGAGCTTCTTTTGTGGCTTTCATTACCTTCACCAGAACCACCCATACCCACCCCCTCTCCACATGCCTGCAGAGAAGCACTGGCAATAGTGTTTCTACTGTTGACCGTAGGGTCGCTATGAGTCAGACACTGACTTGATGGCACCTAACAACAACAATTTTTCCTCCTTGAGAACAAACACTGTTTCTAACTTCTTAGTGAATCCAACAGTGTCCAGCAAAGATGGAAGCAATAAGTATTTGTTGATTAAAGTATTTTCCCAAATAATACAAGCATATTTTATAGCCGTTTTCTTTAGAAGGGCAGAAAGTGGATTCCGAAAGTTTCCCCAATAATCCTGACAGTACTTTTATGCAGTTCATCAGTATTATTGCCCTGCATTTAGTTTAGACAGTCAGTACTTAAATGACAAAATATCATATGCTCCTACCTAGCAAATTAGACATTAAATGAGATTAATAATCAAAGCTAAGTTATCAATTGTCAGGAAGGAAGTAATGAAAGATTAGCAGAGAAAATAGAGATGGATTGGGAACTATCTTACATTGTTTATGAGAGTCAGTTACAATATGAAATTTTGGTGACATACTGTTGCCGTTAGGTGCCATCGAGTCAGGTTTTATTCATAGAGACCCCATGTACAACAGAATGAAACTCTTAACACTGTGCCATGCCCAGCACTATGTCAATGCTTCTCTGCTACTCATATATTTTTCAATGGCTGCTTGTTTCAGGATTGCTTTGAGAGTGGGCTGCCAGGTCCTTTTCCCGTTTTTGCCATGCTGGGAATTGAACCCAGGGCCTCAGGGAGTATAGAGCAACACTCTACCCCAGCCCAAATAATTATATGGTAATTGATAATTAGCATTAATAATAATATAATAATTATAATAACTAAACTTATCAATAACTGCAATGAGAAATTAAATATCTTTTTAAAATGGTTACTATACATTCCAATTATACTTTTCCTGATTTGTAATCTTGTTGAACTATGTAAAATGTAAGTGATATGTTTAATCTTTCTTTTTCAGCCTGAAAGTACTTTGCTGATTATCTGTGAGAATGGCTATATTCTTGAAGCTCCATATCCAACCACTAAGGAAGAGGTGGAGGATCACACTGTAGTGTCCTATGAAATCCATGACATGTGCCTAAAATGTTTCCATTTTTCAAGTGTCAAATCTAAGATTCTGGTATGAGATATTCTTGAAGCATTATCTTCTAATATTTTTCCTTTTGTTAGAATGCAAAATATTCTATATGAAGCTGAGCACCATGGTACACTCCTATTATCCCAGCAGTTCGAGAGGCAGAGGCCTGAGGATCTCAAGTGTGAGGCCAGAGGCAGCCTATGTAAATTGCAAGTTCGAGGCCAGACGCAGCATGTGCCTCAAGATAAAAAGTAAAAGAGGGGGCTAATGGTGCATCCCAATGGTAGAGCACTTGCAAATATGCACAAGGTTCATCCCCTTCAGCTCCACAAAAGAAAAAAAAAAAAAAACCTGTATGTAGTGGGAGAATACAAAGAAGACTCACACCCTGACCTCAAGGAGTTTATAATCTGGTAGGAAAGCATCTAATTGTATTAGCAGACAATAGGGAATGAATACTAAAACCCAAACAATGAAAGGTATTTTAGGAGTGTGCAGAGGAAGGGGTAGATAATACTGATAGAGGAGTGAGGGGAGTCCCATCCAGTACAAGAATGTGAACGGGACATTTGACACTTACAGGATGGGAAAGGTTTTAACAGGATAAAAGGGAGCAAGTGGCACTAATGGCTGGGAGAACATCTTGTGGAACAGCAGGATTGTGAGGGGGTTCAGTGTTTTCAGGAAATGAAAACTGGCTGGTGAAACAGCATGATGCAGTTTGTGGAGGCAGGTGGCAGGAGTCTGAGGCCAGAGTGAGAGGCTCCTTACACGGCATCCAAGACTTGTCAGTTTGAATCAGAGGGGTCCATTGTGAGTTTTTGAGTTGGAGGTTGATGTGGTGAGGCTGCGTGGTTTAGGACAATTCTGAGGGGATAAGCAGAAGTAAGACACAAAAGATGGGAGACAGGGACAACAGACAGCTGGTAGAGAGTGGGGGCCTGAATCACATGGTTACTGACGCTAGAAACAAGAGCAGTCACCTAGTTTTTGGGTGGATGTGAACTTTAATGATAAACATACATTCCCCAAATGATTCTGATTTGTAAACGATATTATTTGTTACACTAGAGCTGTGCATTTCTCTAGAACCCTGTCTTCCTTCTACACTTTGTCAGTCTCAGAAGTGTAAATAAACATTCTGCTCATTTTTATATCTACAACATATCTCTTTTAAAAGAGAATGATGGAAATTGAAAGGAGAAAAAATCTAAAGGAGCTGAAGCAGAAAGAAAAGGAAGAAAGGAGGAAGAAGCTAATAGAAGAGCTGGGAGAAGGTGCAGAAAAAGAATTTCAGGAGGAGGAGGAGGAGGAAGAGGAAGAGGAGCCATTACCTGAAATCTTCATTCCACCAATCCCCTCCCCCATCCTCTGTGGCTTTTATTCTGGACCTGGGAAGTTCTGGGTTTCATTGGTGAGTAATAATGTAATAATTTTTACCTCAGGTATATTCCAGTGTAGTTTATAGTCATTATTTTTCACCATATTCTTAATTTTCTTACTCATATATTCAGATTTCATTTATTAACTACTATTGAAGTTGTGAGTTTTGATGGATGAATGTGAGTGATAATGTTTTTATATCATCTTAATGTCTCTTTTATAAGGCGACGTATTGTTTCTGTTGTCATCTGTGACAAGTACATATTCTAGAAAGGTTGCAGTGGGGAAGGATCAAGGATAAATGAGTAAAGGGTTAAGGGGGTTTCCAGCTAAGTCTCAGACAAATGCCAGGTACTGTCCCAATGTGATGGGTGTACATCTTCTACTTACACATTTCCTAATTCTTACCATGAAACATTTTCTCTATTACAAGACAAGATTTCCTCCCTCTCTCCTTCCCTCCCACTCTCTCTCCCTCCCTCTTTCTTTTTCTCTCTTTCTCCCTCTCTTCTTCCTCCCTCTCTGTGTGTTTAAGACTACTATATCTTTTTTTCTCCAGTTACTTTTAAAATGTTATCTTGGAAGATGTGTTTCTTCATATTTGTCTTGCTTGTGGTTCACAGCACAACATTAAATTTCAACATATTTTCATTCAGTTTGGGAGAATTTTTAGCCACTTTCTACTGCATTATTGCTTCTGGCTCATCTTACTCTCTTCTTCTGGGATTCCAATTTTGTATATGTTAAATCCTTCTCACTATCTCCCATATGTGTCTTACATTTTGTCATCCTTTTTTTAAAATCTCTGTTCCAGTTTCTTAACTCCTTCCTTTTTAAAACTTTGCTTTCCCAATTTTAAAAAATTGTGGTAACATATACAGAAAACTCACCATCTTAACTATTTTTAAGTGCACACATCTATGGTAATAAATACATTTGGAATGTTGGACATCCATCACCACCATCCATCTCTACAACCCCCCTCATCCTGTCACATTGAAACTTTGTACCCATCAAACAGTAACTGCCTGGTTCTTCCTTTCCTCCAGCCCCTGACATTCTTTAATGTACTATATAGAAACATAAAAGTCTCTGATTTTGACTACTTTCTCATATAAATAGAATTATATAGTATTTGTGACCAGCATATTTCATTTAGAATAATGTCCTCAAAGTTCATCCATGCCAAATCATATGTCAGAATTCCCTTCCTTTTCAAGGCTGAAGAGCACTGCGTTGTAAATATTAACCACATTTTGCTTATCTACTCAGCTATGGATGGACAGTAGGTCACTTCTACCTTTTGGCTATTGTGAATAATGCTGCTGTAAATATGGATATTCAAATATCTCTTCGAGACTCTGCTTTTGGTTCTTTTGGTTATTTACGTAGAAGTGGAATTATTGGACCATATGATAATTGTATTTTTATATTTTTTGAGGCACTGCCATACTGTTTTCCATCGCATCTGTACCATTTACATTCCCACCAACAGTACACAAGAGTTCCAGTTCATTTTTGTTTCTAATTATTGTCATCCCAAAGAGTGAGGGGTCATCCCACTGCACTTTTGGCTTGCATTTCTTCAATGACTCATGACACTGAGAATCTTTTTATGTGCTTACTGGCCATTTTTTTCCTTTGGAGAAATATCTATTCAAGTTTTATCTTTTTCCCCATGCTTTAATTCTCCTTAGTTGTGTCTACTTGCTTTTCAACCAATCTATTGAGTTTTGAATTTCTATCATTTTATTTTCAGTTCTAGAATTTCTATTTTTCTACTATATACTTTTTACAGATTCTGATAGACTTCTAAAATTTTATATGTTGCCTTCAAATTTCTTAAACATATTAATCATAGTTATTTTGAAGGATACTTTGAAAACTCCTGTGTTGGTATCTCCTATGATTGTTTCTTTAGTCTATTTTTTCTTTTGATAATTGGATCAAGTCTTGTCCTTATCCTTGTACCTAGTTATATTTTATTGAGGGATAGAGCTTGTGTATGAAAAGGTGTAGAGCTACCTTGATTCTTGGTATGTTGCTATTATCTCCTGAAGATTTCCTTTCAGTTCTGGAAGCCAGCAAACAACCCTACATCACTTTAATCCAGTCAGTGATGAGATGACTTGATGCCATTAAATTTCCTGTTTATTCAGACATCTAAGGTCTATCACTCCAGAATAATAGAAAATCCAGTAGAAAGTGTATTTACAATGGCCTCTTCTCCTTAGAAGACCTGGATATTATTTCCCCCTCCATAAGCCTACGAGACTGCAAATAGCTCTCCTCAGCTTCTGAGCATTTCACCTGCTGCTTTGACAATTGCTTCAGGGAAAAAAGCAGTGCCTTGCTTCTGACTTCCCCTCTCTTCTGGATCTTGCTGTAATAGTAGCTCCCCAAGTGCCTTCAAGCACTTTTCCTTTTCTTTTTTTTTAAATTTGTTCTGGTTATTCTCAAGGAGAGTTTGGCTGAAACAACCTGGTCTGTCATTGTCAAAATGAAAACTTAGTAATTCAGTTGTCAGAGGTAATCATTTTATTACCTTCTGTTTTTTATTTAGCCACTTATTTTTCATAAAGATGTTCTGACACTTAATTTATTTCCTCTGGTAAGGTCTCTGGTCTGTTTAGAGAAAGAAAGCAAGTTAGAGTTGGAGCAAATAACCACTGTCTTCTCAATAGATAGATAGATTTTTTTTCCTAAATAGCCCTTCCTGGAAAATTAACAGTGTTTTAAAAGTTACCCCAGACTGAAAACTAGCTGCAAAAACAGTGTCCGACAAAACCTATTAATAAATATTGCTTATTCAGAATAAGTTAATCGAAGGTAAAATCTTTCTTGTTTCTCCCTCCCCCTCCTCTTCTCCTCCTCCTCCTCTTCCACCACCTCCTTCTCCTTCCTTGTCTTTCTCCTTCTTCATCCTCCTTCTTCTTTTTGCAGTACTTGGAGGGTTGAACCCAGGGCCTTGCAGATATTTTGCAACTGTTCTACCACTGACCTGTACCCCCAGCTCATTTTTTGAGTCAGAGTCTCACTAATTTATACAGTCTCCACTGGCCTTGAAGTTGTGATCCTCCCGTCTCCATAGTCGCTGGGATTACAGGCATGAGCCACTGTGCCCAGGCTTTTCGTATTGACTTCTAAGTGGCAATTAATCGTTAGAAAGTATTTATTATTATAATTACACTGTTGCATATAAGTGGACAATGAAGATCCTTTATTGTAATGATAGAACCTATCTATAATCCGAGAAACCACGTAGAAGCTGATGTTTTAAAACATTCATCTTGTATTTTAAAATTTGAAATAATAAGAACAAATCCTCATGCAGTCATATGTGTTATATTCAAGTATAATTTTCTACTATGTTATTTACCTTTTTCAGGGTGGCTATGATTCTGGTTTTCTATATCACTGTGAATTTCCCCCATATGATGAAAGCAGTGATATCAAGAAACAGGAAGATGAACCTTTTGATTTCCGTTTCCTTGAGGATACAGAAGATAATCCTGTTCAAACTATCACTTTCAGGTGAAAAAATTTCGAAAAACTTTTTAAAAATGGCTTCCCACTGTTTTTGTCTATGTTTTTGTCTTTTATGGAGATTTTTAATCCAGATGTATGCATACTCAAATGATGTTTGTTTAAATAAATCAAATGACTGAAATAGAATCAGAGCTAGTCCCAAAATTATATTAAACCTAACATCAGATATTCTTTCAGTCTTTCTGCCTATCACACACTGGAATTACTTGGATTTGCCTTTGTTACATAGGCAGACGCTGCTCCTGGTCAGATAATGAGGGGTCATGGTTACAATGATTCTGGAGAAATTACAAACTGAATCAATAGCCGTTTAATAATCAAGAACTGAGCACACACACCAATCATTCTTCTGAAGACCAAATAAACTAGCTCCACTTTTCAAATTGACTCTTTCTCCTTTTCTTTTTGTGTTAGTTTGTGAGGGCTGTGTAATAGTCAGGTGGCATGTTGCTGTGACAGAGAGACTGACCAAAGCAAACTTATGGGTGGAGAGATGGTTTACTGGTGTCTCACAGCTAAAGGATCAGTCCATAATGCCGGTGGGGCAGGCGTGGCAGTGACAGGCGGCAAGGCCCATGGCAAGACCTCATGGCAAAGTGGATCAGAACCAGAGAACAGTTGGAACCAGGGCTCTAGGTAAAAATCTCAAAAGGCCTTCTCCCAGGGAGTCACTTCTGCAAAGCTAGATTGGAGAAACACTCATTAACCACCTATGTTATGCAGATGATACAACTCTGCTTGCTGAAAGTAAAGAGGATTTAAAACATTTACTGATGAAGACCAAAGATCATAGCCTTTAGTAGGGATTGTGACTGAACACCAACAAAACAAAAATCTTTACAACTGGGTCAGTATGCAACTTCACAATAAATGGAGAAAAGATTGAGGTTGTTCATGATTTTGCTTTGCTTGGCTCTATAGTCAACACCCAAGGAAGCAGCAGTCAAGAAATCAAAAGATGCATTGCTTTCAGAAAAGCTGTAGCAAAAGATCTCTTTAGAGTATTGAAATGTAAAGATGTCACATTGAAGACAAAGGTGTGCCTGACTCATGCCATGGTATTTTCAGTCATATCATATGGTTGTGAAAGCTGGACATTGAACAAGGGAGACAGGAGAAGAATTGATCCTTTTGAATTATGGTGCTGGAGACAAATATTGAATATACCATGGACTGCCGAAAGAATCAACAGATCTCTCCTAGCAGTGCGACCAGAGTGCTCCTTGGAAGCAAGGATAGCCAGACTGCATCTTACATATTTCGGACATGTAGTCAAGAGAGACCAATCCCTGGAGAAGGACATCACGTTTGGGAGAGTGGCAGGTCAGCGAAAAAAAGGAAAACCTTCCACCAGATAGATTGACACAGTGTCTGCAACAATGGACTTAAACATAAATAAGATCATATGCCTGGCACAGAATCAGGAAGTGTTTCAATCTGCTGTACATAGGGTCGCTGTGAGTCCGACTCAAGTCAACGGCACCTAACAACAAGAACAACAAAGTTCCATAACCTCCACAAACAGTGCCACCAGCTGGGGACCCAATGTTCAAATACATGACGTTTGGGGGACATTTAGTTCCAAATCATAACAGGCTGCCTTAACAAAATACCACATACTGGGTGCCTTAAAATGCAGATATTTATTTATTTTCTCATAGTCTGGAGACTGGTGTTTCAAGGTCAAAGTATTGGCAGGTTTGGTTTTTCTTGAGATCTCTCCTTGACTTGCTGATATCTACATTCTTATTGTGTGTTCACTTGGTCTTCCCTATCTGCATGTGTCCTCTCTCTCTCTCTCTCTCTCTCTCTCTGTCTCTCTCTCTCTCTTTGTCTCTCTCATGTGTCCTAATCTTCTTTTTCTCCCCTTCCTTTACTGGTAAATGATGGTGGAGTACAGAGTAATACAGCATTGTTTTATTTTTCCATTATGCGACTAATACATCAATTTTGGTTACAGTTTTATCAGCTTACAAGCTTTATGGAGACTTATGACTAATACATAGTAAAACTCAAATGCATATTTGGGTTATATTCCCTCATTTTTCAAATGTACTCATGAAGTTGCTTTGTTTACATTGAGATTATTAATCTTCACTTCTTATAAAGATACCAGTTAGACTGGATTAGGATCGATCCTAATGTTCTCACTTTAATTTAATTGCCTCTTTAAGGGCCCTATTTCACAGTATTGTTACATGCTGAATTATTTGGGGTTAGGACTTAAATATGAATTTTGGTGGTACATAATTCAGTTCACCACATAGTTGTTATTTAAAATCTAGTCATTTGTCAATTAATTTAAAATTAAACATTATTTTCAGATAAATAGGAAGAATAATTTTCTTTTCTTTTATCACCTAGCATTAACCAAACTATGATGTTTTGTGGAATGAAAAATGGAGCAATTCGAGTATATGTCCTAAGTGAGAAGGATCCTTCCTTGACCAAACTGGAGGACTACTGGCACTTCAATATGCATGACCCTGATTATGGATGTGTTAAAAGCATCTGTACTAGCTTTGATGACCGCTTCTTGGTGACTGTTGGGGCAGATAGTAATATCTTCGTTTTCAACATTTTTTCTGAATTTGTGTTAACAAAAGAACTCAAAGCCAAAGTGCCATCTCCTAAGGTATGTAACTATTTGACAAACTTTATTTTAAAATAGTGGTATAGATTTGTTCATATTCTTTAAAAATTCAGAACTGTTTATATACATCAACCATATAATAACTTATATCCCTATCTATAATATATAATCTATAATAGCTATAATTTATAACTTTATAATCTAATCTTTCTAACAGCTTTATAATTTTGACTTTCTGGTGCTTCTATATCAAATATTAATGGTGTTGAATTCTCCTTATTAGTAAAGGTGTATGGCTCACCAAATTTAAAAAGAGTGTGTCATCTTTTTCTGTATCAATTACTTTCTTAATCAAAGCTGCTTTTTTTCCCAAAATGCATAATATTTTTCAGATATATATATTATGTTTTTATTCATTTATTCACTCATTGTAAAGGCATCTACAGAATGTCCACCACAAAGTGTGTGTTTTTGAAAGAGGTTGAAAAATAGCAATGGCTTTAGCCTTGTAATGTGACAATGTGGATCTTTATCAAAGATTCACTATAAATTATTCTATTCTCTCTTTCTTTCTTATTTATTTATTTATTTTTGCAGTACTGGGGGCACTGAACCCAGGGCCTCACACATGCTTGTGCAAGCACTTTACTACTGATCCACCCCTAGGCCAATTACTCTATTCTTAGGCAGAATAGATTATTGGCTTTGTGATGAAGATTGAAGGATTCAGATCCCCAAATTATATCCTTTTCTCCTGTCACAGAGCCAGAATTTTCTATTATCAAAGTGATTCCTTTTGATAAAGTCACTAATAACTATTAGAATAGTTCCTAAAGACTATGGTTAAAATTCCTAAGAACTTGTTGACTTCCCACTTAACACATTCAAAAGAACACAAAAAGAATGTAGGGGAAATAAGAGCAGGTAAATTTTCATTTCTTTTAATAGCAGCAAAATTTGGAATGGGGGCTAATGTTTAAAGAGAGTCCAGCTCTGAGAGAGGAGTTACAGAAGGGACAGCATATAAACAAGAAGAAAATTTTTATTTTTCTACCCTGTGCCAGCCCTCTGTATACAAACCTGTACTGTAGAGAAAAAAATCATTCCACAATTTGAATAATGGGGGTCTTTTATTTATGGCTACAGTCAATATTCCTCCTCCTCCTCTTCCTCCGACTCCTCTTTCTTCTTTTTCTTCTTGACTGGGTCCTGTCATGTAGACCAGACTGGTCTCAAACTTGTGAACCTCCTGCTTTACCCTAGAGTGCCAGGATTACAGGTGATTGCCATCAGGCTCAGCTTGCAGTCAATATTTCTTAACTCATTGAAGCAGATTCTGCTTTTAAGAAAGCAAAATCAGAAAGAATTTTTTAAAAAACCCAAACTTTAAAATACCCACAAATCCAAACTAACTGTAGAAAGTCTAGGGTTTTTACTTTACTTTAGAGTCTTCGAGGGTGCCCTAAATAGTACATATGACTGAGCTCCATACAAGCACAATTAAATTAGAGAAATGGAGACACAGAACTCAGTGTTTAAAAAAATATACTCCACCTGGTTCTAATGTGCAGCCAAGACTGAGCTCCTTTGGCATATACTTTGAAACTGTCAGAAGCACCTTTGTTTAACTCAATCATATCGTAAACCAGCATGGCCAGGAGACAGTTGGCTGAGTATCCATATTGAATTTTGGCATGCTGAAATTAGAGAACCAAGGGACTTAGCTATTGGCAATAAAAGAATAAAATATGAAATTCAATAAATTTATGTTTTGAGTGGTTAAGAGTAAATAGAATTTAGTAGCCATCACTGTCTCTTATATGGGTTATGTGTATGAATTTACTTTTACTAAAGTCATAAACCTTGACTTCCATAAAATATATAGATTTACATTTTGTATGTATAAACACTAGCCTGCAGCCACCATGGCGCCCGATTCTATCAGATCTCAGAAGCTAAGCAGGGTCGGGCCTGGTTAGTACTTTGATCGAGAAGACCACCTGGGAACACCACATGCTATAGGCTTGGGAGAAGGACTGGTCAACCCACTCCTAAAAAACAGTCAGTCACTGAAAACCCTATAAATAGCAGAGAAGCACTAACAATAGTGTTTCTCCTGTTGTACATAGGGTCGCTATGAGTCGAGACACCAACTCAATGGCACCTAACAAAAACTTGTATAAACACTATATGTTTATGTTTCATGTGTATGAAGACTAATAAAACAACTTGGTCAAAAGAATATTTCCTTACAAAGAATGACAGCAAAACAGACTCATCTGTTACAAATGAGAATAGAGAATAAATAAATTCAGTTTTATTTAAGTACTCATTAGCTTGCAAACTAACTCCATTTTGTTCACTGGCTTATAATTACTCTTCCTCAACATCATAGACTAAGACACCTGTTGTTGTTGTTGTTGTTGTTGTTGTTGTTGTTAGGTGCCATCGAGTCGGTATCCGACTCATAGTGACCCTCTGTACAACAGGGGAAACACTACTGTCAATGCTTCTCTGCTGTTCATAGGGTTTTCAATGGCAGACTGACTTTTGGGAGGGGATTGCCAGGTCCTTCTTCCAAGCCTACAGCTTCTGGTGTTCCCAGGCGGGTTCCCATCCAGGTACTAACCAGGCCTGACCCTGCTTAGCTTCCGAGATCTAACAGGATCGGATGCCACAGGGCTATGGCTGCAGGCAAGACACCTGAGTATGTAAAATACTTTAAATGATTTCCAAGTTCCTCTTAATCTTAACTGGTTTCCTTTCCAAAGAGAGATTTAGATTTCTTATTTCACATCTTTCTGTTGGAAGAGAGAGATTATATTATTCTGTGCATTTTCTACTTTGTCTTCTTTTGTTTAGGTCATGTAAAATTGTGAAAATTTATATTTATGAAGTATGATCAAAATTACAGTGAATGTTTAAATTAAGAATCTACTACTCACAAAAGAGAACCTCTAGAACTGCTTCAGAAAGTGGCAAGAATGGTGGGATAAGAGTGTTTGAAACAATGTGTCTTTTACTGTAATATTTTTTTCCTTAAACATTAACCATACTTTTTGTTCACACCTCATATGTATGTATGTATGTAATGTATGTATGTATGTATGTATGTATGTATGTATAAAATCTTCTTGGGACATTCAAGAAATATTTGGGGGAATTATGCATGTATTAAAGGGATTACTGAAAAAGAACATTTTACAATTGATCGAGAAATTTTTTGTATATATTTTCCATTAATAGCACATGTGTTAATAGCTTATATGAATTAGGAATTGACATTTTGAAAGTGGAATTATGGTGATATTAACAGCTTTTAAATCTATGATAAAGTTTCAAAACTTTTTCTACCTACCTCTTTAAATAAAGCAGAAACAAATAAACTTAGTCAATTGCAATTTTTCCCTCTAGTCTGTTTAGTGTGAAACTACTTTTCAGACATACAACTGTTAGAAATGGGCAGGGATAAAAACCTTCAATTTATGTTTTTTCCTAGATATTTTACAGAAAATATTGTGTAATTTTAAAAGGCTAACTTTTTATTCCTTGTCTTATAGTTTGGAATTGAAACAGAGCCAATTCCAGAAGACATTGAAGATCCCAAAGCCTACAGGTATGGGAATTCTTTATAAAAACTGATTAAGCTTAGTTTTTGCAAAATAAACCAACATTTTGCAAAAGCTGACCTAGCTAAATTAGTTTCCAAATCATTGAATACTAATTTTCTCTTACCCTGTTTCTGTACCCTAACCTGTTACCCTTTTAAATCCTTGCTTGCAGTATTGAGAACGCTAGGAAGAAAAGAGAACATGACAAGCTAATGAAAGAAGTGCAAGAGATAAAGACTGAGAAGAGAGAAAAGATCAGAGGCTTAAGGAACGAGTTTTGGAAACTATTAGCAATGAATAAAGAATTACCAAACCATATGCAGTTTAAGCGGACAGTAAGTCTAAATAAATTCGACTTTAATTCTAGCATACTATTTCTGGACTGAGTTAACTGTTTTGCCAACAAGAAAGAACACTAAAAATCAGGTCATCAAACCTGTGAGAAATTGTGGTCAGGTACAGATGCAGGTTCAATAGGTTAAAATTTAGAGGGTTAGGGTTAGATTTGGGTGCAGGTTTAAAATTCTAATCCTATGTGTAGATGAATAGACAGTTTTCATTTTTTTTTTTTTTCAATTTCTAAATAGATAATTATCAAAAGGGGCTGGGGTTTAGCTCAGTTGACAGAGTGCTGCTCCGTGGTTTAGGAACCAGTGGTACTGAAGGAAGAAGTGGAAGCTGCCTTGCAGGAACTGGCGAAACACAAGGCTCCAGGAATTGATGGGGTACCAATAGAGATGTTTCAACAAACAGATGCAGCACTGGAGGTGCTAACTTGTTTATGCCATGAGATTTGGAAAACAGCTACCTGGCAAACTGACTAGAAAAGATCCATATTTGTGCCTATTCACAAGAGAGGGTCCAACTGAATGTTGAAACTATCAAATGATATCATTAATATCACACACAAGCAAAATTCTTCCAAAGATCATTCAAAAGTGACTGCAGCAGTATATAGACAGGTAACTGCTGGAAAATCAAGTCAGATTCAGAAGAGGGCATAGAACCAGGGACATCATTGCTGATGTCAGATGTATATTAACAGAAGGCAGAGAATGCCAGAAAGATCTCTATCCATGTTTTATCTACTATGCAAAGACATTTGACTGTGTGGATCATAACAAAATATGGATACCACTGCAAAGAATGGGAATACCAGAGCTCTTAACTGTACTCATGAGGAATCTATGCATGGACCAGGAAGCAGTTGTTCAAACAGAACTATTGCCTGGTTTAATGTTGAGAAGGGTGTGCATCAGGGTTATATCCTTTCACCTTACCTCTTCAGTCTCTATGCTGAGCAAGTAATACAAGAAGCTGGACTTTGTAAAGAAGAAAGTGGCATCAGGATTGGAAGAAGATTCATTAACAACCTGCATTGTGCAGATGACACAACTCTGCTTGCTGCAAGTGAAGAAGATTTGAAACATTTACTGATGAAAATCAAACAACACAGCCTTCAGTATGAATTCTGCCTCAACATCAGTGAAACAAAAGTCCTTACAATTGAGTTAATAAGCAACTTCATGATAAATAGAGAAAAGATTGATTGTGCAAGTTTTTGCTTTACTTGGCTCTACAATTAACACTCATGGGAGCAATAGTCAAGAAATCAAAAGACACATTGCATTGGGAAAAGCTATTACAAAAGACCTCTTTAATGTGTTGAAAGCTAAATGTGTCACATTGAAGACGAAGGTACTCCTGACTTACGCCATGGTATTTTCAGTTGTATCCTATGATTGTGAAAACTGGACGTTGAATAAAGGGAGACAGAAGAATTGATGCTTTTGAATTATGGTGCTGGGGTTGAATACTGAATATACCACAGACTATAAAAAGAACCAACAGATCTGTCCTAGAAGAAGTACAACCAGAGTGCTCCTTGGAAGCAAGGATGGCTAGACTGCATCTTATATGTTTTGGACATGTAGTCAGAAGGGACCAATCCCTGGAGAAGGACATCATGTTTGGAAGAGTGGCAGGTCAACAACAAAAAAGGAAAACCCTCAAGTAAATGGATTGACACAGTGTCTGCAATAATGGGCTTAAACATAAGTAAGATTGTGTGACCGGCACAGAATCAGGAGGTTTTTGGTTCTCTTGTACATAGGGTTTCTATGAGTTGGACTCAAGTCAACAGCACCTAGCAAGAACAATGATAAAAACCCCAAGAGAACAAAAACAAGCAAACAGGAAACAAAACAAAACATTAAAAGCTGAAACTGAACCCAATTTTTCCTTGGGTTCAGGTTAAGAAAATTTTTTTTAAATAATTGAACTGGAACAAATTCAGGGTTTGGGTGCAGGTTCAGTTTGAAGCCCTGCTATCTACACATAGGTTTTAAGTCTGAACCTGCACCCGGACCCTTTAAGTTTTAACATATTGAACCTGTACACTATCCTGAACACAGTTTTTCATGGGTTTGAAGCCTTGCTGAAAGTCATCTTTAAGATTTCTTTCACCTGACCATTCAATGTGTTCACGTGGGCTCAACTTTTATAAAACTTGACATGCAATTTGGTTTGGAAGTAGATAAATAGTAGCAGATTTATATAGTACAAAGTTGACTACTGGATTTAGCTACTTCATTTATTGTAGGATTTTTGTTGTTTTGGTTTTATATTTGGCAACATGATAAATCTAATTATCAATCAACTCTTGTTGTACCTAGGCAAAATATCTGTTGGGTAGGTTCATATTAACTTGATTCTTGATGGTCCCATTTGTATAATTCATTGGATCTATTAAGAAGATAGTACCTGGTTGATTCACAAAGTTTCTAAAAGATGCCTTAGGGTAGTTGTAGCTAGTGGGATAGTCCCAGAATTGCTGAAGCCAATTTTGTACTAAGTTTTTCTTTTATGACTTGCTGTAAAATTTCTTCCTTAACAGAGTTCCTGCTAAGAATCTAATCAAGTAAAAAGCCAGAATTTAAAGTACTTTGTCAATTTCATGTGAAAGGTGTTTTATGAAATCATAATGCTTAGGTCATTATATTGGTCTAAAAACAAGCTCATAATGATTAAAAGACCTTTTTACTATTTTACCAAGAGAAATGTTGATAGTTCCAAAGTATAGATGACAAAATTTAAGATAAACAACAAGTCTGTGGCAAAGCCCTATGCACATATCATTACTGAAAGCACAGATACCTCTGGAGAGCATAATTGCTGTTGACAATTTAGTGTGAATGCAGGCTCTGATATTTTTCTAAGAGGGAAGATAAGAAACATGAGGCTCATAAGTGTCCTTATGGGAGAAAATGAAACCCTTGGTTGACAACATTCAGTAAGAAGTTGGTGATGTCAAGAAGACTCCCAAGACTACTATTTTCCCTGGGTTGGGTCAGATAGGAGGGGATGCTCAGCTAATGATCAACTGCCATGAACTTCTATCCTGTGCCCAGCTGGTTATGCAGTAATAATTTCTTTATGATGGTGTAACTTTGTATACTGTCCAAATATTGTTAGCATTTATTATTTTTATTATGAGAAAAATCAAGTATGTAACTTTATTTACATTATAGTTAATAATTTCTCCCTCTATATGTTGTGAAATTTTTCTCCCTAAACCATGGAAGTAAATCAAAAGTATATTATTTCTATTCTGAAAGGAAGAGTGTATGGTATATGGGAGGGAGTTATGATGGAGCATGTAATTGAAGAAGAAACTCAAAATCTGTAACTGTATGAAACAGAGGATTGATATACTACATTGATAAATAACCCTTTTTGATGAACAAATTTATTTATATACAGGACTTTGATATTGACTCCAAAATTCGGGCTGACACTCACAGAAAAACAGTTCACAAAATCCAAGAAGTGGAAAAGGAATTAGCTTGGGATAAAGAGAAATACAGACTTGGCCTAATGAAGGTACAGAATAGGTAGGATCCATATTTCCTGCAAGTTAGGATGTTTGAAAGCATATTTTTGAATAATTTACAGTAATGTAAACTCAATGAACCATAAAGCAGGCCTTCTGAAGTACCCATTGACTTGAAATCACAAAGAACCCTCTTATTACTGCCATAGATGCCTTCCTGACCTTTCTGCTCACTCCATTCTAGTAATATGTTGCGAAATTGGGTTAAAATAGATTTTGAAAATTATATAATGCATATTTACTTTCTGGTTTTGATAAATTATTTTATACCAAAATAATACATGAGGTGCATGTATTTAAAAATCAAAAATCAAATAGAATCAAAAGACTTAGAATAAAAGAAAACCTCCTATCTAATCCCTCTCATGCATCAATGCAACTTCCCAGAGGAAGTTGCTCTTTTGTCTTTTATTGAGATACAATTTACATACAGTGAAGTGCATAAATCTTAATTGAATGGCTTCATAATTTTTCAACATATGTAAACATATATACACTACTCAGATTAAGATATAGAACATTTATACTACTCCAGGAAGTTCCCTCATGACCTTCTCTCAGTGAATACATACTCTGCAAAGTTAAATCTTTATTGCCACAAATTAGTTTTAACTGTGAACTTCATATAAATAGAATGTTAAATATGAACTTTTTTACATCTGACTTCTTTTACTTGTAAAATGTCAGAGATTATCCATGTTGTTGCAGTAGCAAGAGTTCATTCTTTTTCATTGCCTTACATTATTCCATTTTGTATGGAATTTTGCACGTAAATTTTTATAAAACTCAACATTTTTCAAGTGATAGCTATTTGAGTCATTTCTACTTTATGGCCACTATTTACATAATGTGGGTTGGGGTGTAGCTCAGTTGGTAGAGTGCCACTCTGCACTCTCTGAGGGCCTGGGTTTGATCCCTAGCCATGGGGGGGACCATGAAAATGGGTCAAAGATGTGGCAGTCCACCCCTGAAACAATACCTAAAACAATCAGCCATTGAAAACTCTCTGAGGGTTGCCATGAGTCAGACCCAATTTGACAGCACCTAACAACAACATTTACATAATGCTGCTATGAACATTCTAGTGCGTGATTTTTGATGGACATGTACACTTATTTCTGTTGGTGACATAGCCAGTTATAGAGCTGGTAGGCCGTAGTTTATACAAATCGTTGTCTTTATTAGACACTGCCACTTTTCCAGAATAGTTCAATCAGTTTACACCCTGACTATGAATGTGTAAAAATTCCAGTTGATCCCCATTATATCAGATTCTTAGGGCTGTCATATGAAGTGTGAGAAATGGGTTGGCTTAAAATAACTATTTATGTCACAGTTCTGGATGCTGAAAGTTGAAAATCAAAGTGGCAGCTGAGTTGTTTGCTTTTGAGTTCTGGGAGGCAGACTGCTCCAGGCCTCTCGTCTGATGGTTTGCCAGCAATCTTTGATGTTCTTAACATGGGAGGCACCAATTCAATTCTTCTGCTTCCATGTGATGGTTTTCTATCTCTTCATACTATCTCTTCATTCTATCTCTTAATCAGAGTTTCTGTGACTAATTAAATGACAGGCTAAATACATCATGGAAACCTAAAGATAGATATCATTCACTTATGATTTAGAAGCACATGAGTATAAGGTGAGCATCCAGGGCATAATTCTTCTATGTTAACACAAGAAATTTCTGAATATTTGAAATTAAACTTATTAGGAACTACTCATATTGGATAAAAACCTGACCAGCCACTTAAGGGCGTATGAATTTAAATGTAAGAAATAGTATGAAATCCTCAGTAATATCTGACATGAGAAAAATAAAGTAATATTCCAAGGCAACAGAGAAAATTTAACATTCTCTTTAGAAACATTACAAATGTATTCAAAACTCCTTAACTACTAACCTACTAACATGTTCACCTTATCTATAAAATTGGTCAGTGCTTATTTCTGTGGATCATTTTATCAGAAGCAAGCAATGTTCCTTCAATGCTTATAATGAGTTTTGACAAGTGACATATGATGAATTTTAAAATCCTTTATTGAGAACATGTGTATTTTAATTAATAAATGGCTTTTAATGTTGTCTTCCATCTAGCATCTCTGTTTCTGTATCCAAATTCCTCCACCCCCTTTTTTTTTCTTTTTTTGTGGTACTGGGAGTTGAACCCAGGGCCTTGCAGTTGCATGCTTTGCAAGTGCTGAACCACTGAGCTGCACCTACAGCCCATTTTTTTTTTAATTTTTTTTTTACTTTTTTTAAGACAGGGTCTCGCTAAGTTATGCAGACTGCCTCTGGTCTCAAACTTGTGATCCTCCTGCCTCTGCCTCCTGAGCCGCTGGGATTACAGGCATTCACCACCATGCCTGGCAAATTTCCCCTTCTTATAAGGACACCAATCATACTGGACTAAGGTCCTCTCCAATGATCTCATTTTAAATTAATAACCTCTGTCAGACCCTATTTTCAGGAAAGATCACATTCTGAGGTACTGGGAGTTAGGGCTCCAACCTATATATTTTGGGGAACATAATCTCATAGCACTCATTCTTGTCATCAGTGGAGATCATCATGACTTAAATGCCAGCCATTCTTTTGTGACATCTCAGTATAGTTTAAATTGGCATTTCCTTGACAAGTGATGATTTTCAACCCCTTTTCATATATTTATTGGTCATTTGAATATTCTCTGTTGTTAGTTTTTTTGTTCAAGTCCTTGGTTCATTAAAAAAAAAAACTCAGTTGTACGAGTTATATATCCTGGATATAAATCTTTGGCTATTCATATGTAAATCTAAAATAGCCTGCAGCCGTAGCTCTGTGGCATCCGATCCCGTCAGATCTCGGAAGCTAAGCAGGGTCAGGCCTGGTTAGTACTTGGATGGGAGACCGCCTGGGAACACCAGAAGCTGTAGGCTTGGGAGAAGGACCTGGCAAACCCCTCCCAAAAATCAATCTGCCATTGAAAACCCAATGAACAGCAGAGAAGCACTGACAATAGTGTTTCCCCTGTTGTACAGAGAGTCGCTATGAGTCGGATACCGACTCGAGGGCACCTAACAACAACAACATGTAAATCTATGAGTGATCATATATGATATACATGTGTGTGTGTGTCTGCAGCCACAGCACCCTAACATCCAATTCCATCTGATCTCGGTTGCTAAGCAGCATTGGCCTGGTTAGTCCTTGGGTGGGAGACCACCTAGGAACACCTGGTGCTGCAGGCTAAGGAGAAGGAACTGGTAATTCACTTCATAAACAATCCACCATTGAAAACCCTATGAATAGCAGAGAAGCACTGACTGTAGTGCCAGGCATGGCACAGTGTCAAGGAGTCTTTCTCTTGTACATAGGGTTGCTATGAGTCAGACCCAACTCAACAGCACCTAACAACAACAACATATGTGTATGTGTATAAAATATCTTACTCTATTCTGTGGCTTATTTCTTCGCTTAATGGAGTCTTTCGTTGAACAAAAGTTTTAAACTTTAACTTATCAATGTTTTTCTTTTAACATTAATGTTTTTGTGCTGCAAGAAATATGCCTACTCCTAGTTCATGAAATAATTCTCCTGTGTTTTCTTCTAGAAGCTTCATTGTATTCCATTATTCGTCTTGAATAATTTTTATGCGTGGTGTGGATAGAGAGCAAGTGTCATTTTTTTCCCTTATCACTATCTGACTTAGTGTTATTTATTGAAAAGACCACACTTTCCTCACTAGCCTTTAGTGCTGCTTTTGTCATAAATCTGGTAACTGTCCATGGATCTGTTTCCAATCTTTTCATTCTATTTCATTGGCTTCTCTATCTGTCCTTGTACTGGTATGGGTCTGTCTTAAGTCTTGAAATCTAATACTCTAAATCTTTCAACTTGGTACAACTTCCAAATTTTCACAAAAACCTTGCTGAGATTTTAATTGCTATTACATCCTATTGATTTTGATTAGAATGACATATGCTATACATTTATGTAGGAATAGCACACATTTTAAAAATAAATATTGTATCCTTCAACCCAGTAACATGATATATCTTGAGAAGAATCTTCTAACATTTCTTCTAGTTTTTACAGTCATACAATTTGAATAATATTTTTGTCCTATAATATTAGTCATTTTCATTAATTCTCTATTGTAATAGCTGATTTTGCTTGCCTCAACATGCCCATGCTTCCCTCTACCTTCTTGAACATATAGAATATATTATGGTAACTTTAATGTCCTTGTCTGCTTGTTATATTATTGATATCATTTCTACATCTGTTTCTATTGCTATTTCTGTTCATTTGGGTCAGTTTTTTCTACTTTTTTGCTTGCCTGGTAAATTTTGGTTAGATGGTAAACATTGTGAATTTTACATTGCTGATGTTGAATATTTTTACATACTTTTAAATATTCTTGAGCTTTGTTCTGAGACTCAGTTAAGTCGCTTGGAAATAAGTTTTCATATTTATTTGTTTGTGTTTCTAGGCTTGCTTTTAATCTTTGTTAGGTGGGATCAGGACAGCCTTCAGGACTAACTTTTTTTTGCCACTTCTTTTCTTAGTATTCTACCCTGTGTCCCATGACTTATAAGACTTGTGGGATGATAAGCTATTCTAACCTTGTTGTATTGATTAATGATGAGTTTTTGCTACTTTCCTTAGAAAGTATTCCTACTTGCTCTTTAATCAAGTCCAATTCAACTTCTGTCACATCCTGATGGTATATGCATGGTTATATATTTAAAGTCTGGCCATTCCACCCTGACATCTGATCCCATCAGATCTCAGAGGATAAGCAGGGTTGGTCTTCATTAGTACTTTGATGGGAGACCACCTGAGAACATTAGGTGCTATAGGCTTGGGAAAAGTAGCTAGTAACCCGCTCCCCCAAGACAATCAGCCATTGAAAACCCTACAAATAGCAGAGCGGCACTGACAATAGTGCCAGGCATGGCACAGTGTCAGGTAATGTTTCATCTATTGTATATAGGGTTGCTATGAGTCAGACCCAACTCAGTGGCACCTAACAACAACAAGCACAGTATATTGGTATTATTTGTAAAAATAGCATATTGTGATCTTATTTTGTTACTTAACAATCATGCAGAATAATCAAAATGGTGACTGTGGTAAATACTTGTTTAATTTTTTCAGATTTCGTGATCCAGTGGAAGGTGACACTATTGTGGTTCATGCCATACAAAGTGATCACAAGGTAGCCTCCTATAGGCTGGTGAAGCCCTCTAAGTATTTCAAAATCAAACGAGCAAGTCAATTAGAGAGAAGACCAAGCAAATTGGAACGGTCTGAAAAAGAGGGACCTGGAAAAAAGGATAGCCGGAAAGATACAGGTAGCCTACATTATAAGAAATCTTTACATCCTTATCTGATAAGATTCCAAAACTGAATAGTCTTTTTGTGGGAAGGAACTTTGGTGGCTGGAGCTCAATTTGTTGTCCCCCTTTCTTCCACGAGAATCTCCTTTGGAACCAACCAAGATGCCCATCAACAGAACAATGAAAAAAATTATGACATATATACAGAATGGAATACTACTCAGCAATAAAAATTGGTGTAGTGTCATTTGCCACAAAATGAATGAAACTGGAGAATATCATATGTGAATGAACACAAGCTCACAGAGAGAAATACCGTACATTCTCACTCACATGTGGGAGCTGAATCTTAAAGGAAGAAAAAATCCTATAGATAAGTTGATATATAAAAGTGTACAGTTAAACTTTGCAAAGAAGGGATAATATAAAGAGTAGGAAGAAGGACTGAGGGAACTAGCAAAGGAAAGAGAAGATTGTGGAAGATGGGTTGGGGAGGAGAATCATTGTAGAGGGATAAAGGGGGAGAGGATAATCTCAATATAAATGATGCAACTTCTTGAGTACATGAGAAAAATAGGGAATATAACCCAAATATGCATGTGAGTTTTACTACATATTAGTCAAAAGTTTCCGTAAACCTCGTAAGTTGATAAAAGTGTAACCAAAAGTAATGCAAGAGTTGCACAATGAAAAAAGCAAATGCTGCATTACTCTGTACCCCACCATCATTTACCAATAAAGGGGAAAAGAAAGAAATTGGGTTGGATGGTATGGCTCAGAATGAGGTGCCATAGTTCTCCAACAAATGCTCCCTGCCTGTTTCATGTAGGTTGGAACAGAAAACCCCCCTGGTCACATGACTGACAGTTGCAAAGAATATTGGATGCTGTAGTTTTCTTCCCACATCCAAGTAGTGTCAAATCTAGAATTTTCCCAGATGCTAGTTTTTAGACAATGTTTCCTTCCATGTTCTTTAGTTACCACTCCAGAAAGTCGAGCTAAAGCACTGCGCTCAAAGTGTTTTCCAAAAACATAGTTTAAACGTAATGATGGACCTAAGAACACAAGTGTGAAAGTAGTCCCTCTAATCCCAACAACCTATTTCTTGTGACTCTCCACAATGTGACAGCTGATGAGTAGGAGGAGGACAAGAATTCTGGGAATGGTTTAGAGCGCCCACTAAAAATAAGTAAAGGGTGCCCTGGCCTGGGCAGATCTAGGCCACTGTCTGTATTAGGCCACTGATATAGTATTAACAATAATTCTGGTTCCTCCTCTCCATGTAGAAATCTATAATATCTCCTTTCTGCCTGTAGGATAAATCCTGAAGCCATTATCCTAGTATTAAAATACCTTTCTACAATCTATTCCTATTTTATGTTAATGATGGTGCCTACTTGTACTATTCAACTTGCCTATTCAGCCTGTTGTACAGCTTGTTTCTCCCTGATTGTTACTGGTACCTCCATACTCAGGCTTCTGCTGGAGTGACTTCTGACCCTTCTCCTCTCTGAATTCTACCAGGTCTTGGAGATTCAACTCAAATTATGCTTTTCTTAAAAGGCTTTTCCATGACCACCCAGGCCATGTTAAACTCTTCTTTTTTATAGTATGTATTTGAAATATTAACTATGAAGTGGCAACTTATAAACTATGTTACTGTAGTTGTTAGGTGCCATCAAGTCAAGTGTGACTCATAGCGACCCAGTATACAACAGATGAAACACTACTGGGCACTGTGCCATGCCTTCCACTATTGTTACTGCTTCTCTGCTATTCATAGGTTTTCACTGGGTGATTTTCGGGTTCTTCCTGGGGTTTCTCTCTCTCTCTCTGGGTTGTGGTGGAAGCAAGAGGTGGGTGCCCCGACACTGCACCCGGTGGTGAGGCTGTGGCCAGAGAGCAGAACGTCACGTACAAGATAGAAGGACAGGTTTATTCATGAAGGAGGGGGAAATAATGGAGGATTAGGGAGAGGGGAAAGGGGAGTTGGAGAAGGGAAGCACTCAGCTGCTGTCTCTGCCATTGGGGTAGAACCTCCCGGGGGTGTTGTTGCTCTTCCAGCTCGCAGCTTTCACCACTTCCAGGGCCCTGAGCTTGACTCCCTGAGTCTTGCCTCATGAAGCTGTAGGTCCATGTAGGATATCCGGCATTGTAGAGGTCGGGGTTGAATAGAGGTGGCAGGCAGGTTGAAGTATGATGAAGGCAGGTCAGAGGAAGGCTGAAGGCTACGCTAGGCAGACGAGTAAATGGGCCTTGGGCCCTTGAGGAACCACAAGGACCCATTGAGCTTCTCTTGGATGGTGTTCAGAATGGCTGTTGAACTCTGAGCTCTGGAGTTTATATGGCCTGATAGCCAGCCAATCAGGGGAACAGGGTTGGATCAGAAATGACCAATCAGGCACCAGGGAGGCTTTAGATGCTACCATACCTTGGGTGCCATCTTGGCCCACTCGATGGAAGGGGGGAAGAGTGAGATACCTGGATGTATAGCAAAGGTGACCCGTTGCTACCTTGCCCCTTAGGATTCCAAGTGGGCTAGATGATTTCTTGGGACTGGCCATGTTTGGGGTATTCTCTATCCCCTGGGAATCCCAACAGGTGATTGTTTCAGGAGTGAGCTGCTGGGTCCTTCTTCCACACCTACAACACCAGGTATTCCCAGGGAGTGTCACATCCAAGTGCTAACCAGTTTGGACCCTACTTAGCTTCTGAGATCTGACAGGATGGACACTGGGGTGGCATGACTGTAGGATAAACTATATAACTATGTAATTATTTACTTCTGTGTATATCTAAATTATACCTTTATGTAGCTTGAACTGGAGAGTAATTCCCCAGCAGATACTTGTTAACTGATAAAGCCCATGATTTTTAAATGATAGATTTGATTTTTCATTTCTGACTAGCTTTTTAACTGTCCACAAACCACTTCAGTTGATATGTGCCACCCCAAATTATAGGTGTCTAATAGGACTTGCTTCTTTTCCTGCCCCTTTACCATTGTATCATAAACACTCCTTCCCAGCTTCCTAATATGTGTCAGGGATCCATCATTATTTATGTCATTCTCTAATTGTTTTATCTCACCAACCTTTAAATAAGAGGCTTGAGGGCAGTAGTCATGACTTATATTTCTTTAATTTGACATTCCACAGGATAAGCAGTACCCAACTAAATGATGGTTCAACTCTATGATGGTGTGAAATATGCCCATACATTCTATTTTTCACTTTCATTGCAGTACTTAATAAATTATATGAGATATGCAACACCTTATTTTAATATAGTCTTTGTGTTAGATGATTTTATCCAATGGTAGGCTAATATAAGTGTTCTGAACATGTTTAAGGTAGGCTTGTCTTAGTTAATAGGCTAAGTATATTAAGTATATTTTTGACTAAATAATTTTCAAATTACAATGAGTTTATCAGGACATAACCCCATCATAAGTCAGGGAGCATCTGTAATTAAGGTTTGAATTAATGGTAATAGCATGAATAAATACTTTGATTTAGAATTTCAGCATATTCTTTGGATCTTTCTTATGTGGCAGGTTGAAAATGATCTTTGGGAGTTTTTCTATCTCAAAAATACTGACATAAATTCTTATTCTTTGTACAGTTGGAAGTATTAGCATACACAAAGAGTCAATAATAGAAAAAGGGAAGAAATTTCGACCTAGAACCCTAAGTGAAATTATGGTAGAAAATCAAATCGAGAAAACAAGGAAACTTATAAAAAAAGCTGAACTGGCCCAACTGAAGATTCAGCAGCGAAAAAAAGAATGGGAGGAACTGTGAGTTTCTTACCTAAACTCTTATCCTTTTACTATGTGACCCTCAACTATATCTTTAAAACTTTATATTTGTTTATATTGTTATTTAAATTAAAAATGAAAAAAAAACCCAGAGATATTAAAGACAGTTCAGCTGGATCTTTTAAGGAGGTTATACTTCTTTTTGTTTTGGTCTGGTTTTATTTTATTCCTCTGTTACATAATAATATTTTTATTGTTTGAAAGTAATGGCTTTCATTATGACATTTTCATTAATGTAAAGAATGTTAAAGTGTAACTTCTTGTTGGAACCTCTGTGATCTGTAGTTTCAAGCCCAGAAATTCCATTTTGCTAATATAGTCAGAATGATTTTTAAAGATTAACAAATTCTTTTCTATCCCAACATCATAAATATCTTGATTTCAATTATTTCAATTATTTGCATAAATACAGAATTGAGATTGCTGTGTAATATAGTAGTTCTATTTTAATTTTTAAGGTATCTCCCTTTTGTCTTTCATAATGTCTGTACCATTTTACATTGTTATCAGCTTAACATTGATAAGATATTCTGTGCCAGCCCCAAGGTAACTACACATACAACAAATACCTATAAAAGTTACACAAAACAAAAAGACAGAGAAATTAAAGCACATCAACACAAAAATCAATGAAACATAAAGGAAAGCACCAAGAGAAGAAAAACAGACAAAATAATTATAAGGTTAACAGGAAACAATTGACAAAATGCCATTAGTTTCATAAAATAAGTTGAGAAGTGTTCTTTCTTCTTCTATTTTCTGAAGGAATTTATGTAGGCTTGGTATTATAGCTTCCTTAAATATTTGTTAGAATTTATCAGTGAAATCATCTGTCTTTGTAGTATTTTTTTTTTTCTTTTTTGGAAATCATCTGTGAACTTGTCAGGACCTGGGATTTTCTCTTTTGGAAAGTTCTTTATTACTGCCTCAATTGCATTAATTGTTTTAAGTCTGTTTAAATTATTTATGTCCTCTGGATTTAATTTTGTTAGGTCATAAGTGTTAAGGAATTTATCCATTTCTTCTGCATTTTAACTTTTTGAGGAATACAAATTCTCAAAGTAATCTCTGATGATCCTCTGTATTTTATTGGTATCTGCTGTTATGACCCATTTTTTATCTTTAGTTTTATTAATTCGGTTCTACACTCCCATGTCTATCTGTCTCTCTTTTCCCCCAACCCCTTTTGGTTGGTTTGGCTAAGGGTTTGTCAATCTTGTTTATCTTTTCAAAGAACCTCCTCTTGGTTTCATTGATTCTTTGTATTTTTTTCTTTTTTCTTTTAGTTTTTGTTTTTCTGATTTCTGCCTTAATCTTAATTATTTCCTTTTGCTTGCTTGTTTTAGGATTGGCTTATTGTTTTTCTAATGTCTTAAGGTATATCATTAAGTTATTTATTTGGGATATCTCTATCTTTTTGATGTAGGCATTCATAGCTACCTCATGGTCCTCCCTTTGCTATTTCCCAGAGGTTTTGGTAGGTTGTGTTTTCATTTTCATTTGGTTCTAGGAACTTTTTAATCTCCTTTCTGATTCCTGTGATGATCCATTGATCTTTCAAAAGTGTGTTATTTGATTTCCATGTATTTATAACATTTTTGTTGTTTCTCTTGCTATTGATTTCTAGTTTTATCCCATTATGATCTGATAAAATACAAGGAATGATTTCAAATTTTTTGTATTTATTGAGGCTAATTTTGTGAACTAAAACTGGCCTATTTTAGAAAAAGTTCCTGTAGTTGCATGTAGTGCTGAGAAGAATGTGTATCCCACATCTATTGGATGGAATATTCTTTAGAAATCTGTTAAGTCCCATTGGTCTATGGTGTTAATTCCATAGTTTCTTTATTGATTTGTGTGTGTGTGTGTGTGTGTGTGTGTGTGTGTGTGTGTGTGTGTGTGTGTGATCTGTCTATTGAAGAGAGTCGGGTATTGAAGGCACCCAAGATTATTGTATCTGGACTTAGGTGTTGCTTTATGGCCAGTAATGTTTGTTTTATAAAATTAGGTGATCCTATGTTTGGGGCATAGATATTTACTATTGCTATATCCTCTTGGTTGATTTTTCCCTTTGTTAATATGTTGTGGCCTTCTTTGTCCCTTCTGATTAATTTAAGATTGAAGTCAAGTTTGTCAGATATCAGTATAGCTACCCCTGTTTTTCTTTTTCTTTCTTTCATTCTATACCCATGCTTAGTATATCATTTTCCAACCTTTTATTTTCAGTCTTTGTGCTTCCTTTTGAATGAAGTGAGTCTCTTGGGTGCTGCAAATAGAAGGATTTTCTTTCTTAATGCAACTGGCTAATTGGTGTCCTTTAAAGTGGAGAGCTAAGCACATTAACATTTAGGGTCATTATTGAAAAGAGTGGTGTTTTGTTTATTTTTTTATTATTTTTCTAGTAGGTTTAAATGTTACTTATTCTTTTCTTTGTTCATTTTAGGATTTTACTGGTTTATTAAGTTGGATGTCCTTGCTTGTTTCTGAGCTTTTGTTTGTTCAAGTGTTCCTCTCATGGATTTTATTCATTCCTGTGGTCTTGAATTTGGTTTTGTGTTTCTTCTTCTATATGTAGCATTTCCTTGAGCATCCTCTGCAGTGATGGTTTGGTGGTCATGAATTCTTAGGTTTGTGTTTATCTTGGAAGATCTTTATTTCTCCATTTATTTTAAAGGAAAATGTTGCTGGATATAGTATTCTTGGTTGGCAATTATTTGCTTTCATTCCACTCTTTTCTTTTAGGGAGGTCTGATGTTTCTGATGGATTTTCCTTTGTGGATGAGCTGGCATTTTTCTCATACAGCCTTTAAAATTGTTTCTTTGCTTTGGATATTTAGCCTTCCAACTATAATATGATGTAGAGAGATTCTCTTCTGATCATGTCTATTGGGGGTTCTGGATGTCTCTGTTCTTTGAGTGTCTATTTCTTTCCCAAGAATTGGGAAGTTTTCTGCTAATATTTCATTGAATAGATTTTCTAAATCTTTGTTTCTAGCTTCAATCCCTTCTTCTTCTCCATGGATTGTTAGGCTACATCTCCTCAACTTGTCCCATATGTCCTGGAAAGTGGCAGTCATATTTTTTCTTTGTTTGTGTCTGAGTAAGTTAATTCTTTGACCATTTCTTCCATCTGTGATATTCTTTCTTCTGCCTGATCCAGTATGCTGGTATTACTTTCTACTGTGATTTTAATTTTATTTATTAGTTTTCATTTTCAACATTTCTGTTTGATTTTTTTCAAGATCTCAGTTTCTTTGCTAAGCTTTTTCTAAATTTGATACTTTTTTTTCAAGTGCCTGAATTACATTCATCAGCTTAGTTGTGTTTTTTTTTAGACCATTTATCATTTTTATAAGTAGACTTTTAAATTTTTTGACAAGTCAAGCATTTCAGTTTCTTTCTTTTTAGTTACTGTGGAGTTATGGTCATTTGGAGAAGTCCTGTCATCTTGCTTTTTCATATTCTATGTGTTTCTGTTTTGGGACTTCCACATCTATTACTGGTGGGCTGGGATTTAGTTCAGTTGGTAGAGCACCGCTCTGCAGTCTCTGAGGTCCCAAGTTCGATTCCCAGCACTGCAAAAATGAGAGAAGGACGTGACAACCCACTCCCAAGGCAATCCCAAAACAATCTGCCATTGAGAACCCTATGAGGGTCTCTATGAGTTGGACATGACTGGATGGCACCTAACAACAACAACAACAACAACAACACATATACTACTCAGGGTATCTCTTCCTGATTTATTTTGGAGTATTCTTATTATACAATTCTACTTTTGGGGTCTTGGGCTGGGATTTATCTCAGCTGGTAGAGTGCCACTCTGCAGTCTCTGAGGTCGCGAGTTCGATTCCCAGGACCACAAAAATTGGAGAAGAATGTAGCAACCCCCTCCCAAGGCAATCCTGAAACAATAAGCCATTGAGAACCCTATGAGGGTTGCCAAGAGTTAGACATGACTGGATGGCACCTAATAACAACAACAACTTTTGGGGTCTTAGTTCCCAGTATCTGTTGGAGAGGATAAAACAATCTGATGATACAGTAGTAAGTCCAACCACATCCAGATTTACAATTATAAACAATCTAATTTGAAGCCAGATAATACTCAAGAAATTGTCTAGGGATAGGAAATGACAGGGATAGTGTAGAGTAAGTTTTAGGATTTGACATTAATTGTGGTAGAGATATTAATAGCAGAGGGGTTAAATTCAGGGGAAGAGGTAGGGGAGGAGAGAGAGAAAAAGGAGGCTTAGATAGGATTAAGGATGAAGAGCAGGCAGAAAGAGGAAGCTTATATCCTTTGGAAAATTGTGTGTGTGTGTGTATGTGTGTGTGTGTGTATGTGTGTGTGTGTATAAAACAGATACAAACATGAAAGTTCTTCTCATAACAAATAAATTTGGCAAGTATTGAAAGTATTGGGCTGGGATTTGGCTCAGTGGGTAGAGCGCTGCGCTGCAGTCTCTGAGGTCCCGAGTTCAATTCCCAGCACCGCGAAAATGGGAGAAGGACCTGGCAATCCACTCCCAAGGCAATCCCCAAATAGTCAGCCATTGAAAACCCTATGAGGGTCGCTATGAGTTGGATACCGACTCGACGGCACCTAACAACAACAACATTGAAAGTATTATCAAATGACTAGGATAACCTAAAAAGGAAAATGGCTAAAATTTTGGCAATTAAGAATAATGAAGAAAATAAAATTTTGAAAAAGGGAGGAAGAGAAGTAAAAAGAAGAAAAAGAAAGAAGAAAAAATAAGTAAAAATAAATAAATAAAAGTGAGAAAAAACTATTTGGCAGTCTCTTCTAACCCAGACCTGTTTCTGTAGTATTCTTTAAGAGAAGATTTCAAGTAAAAATTCAAATTATTAATTGTTAGAGTGCCCATCAGGGTATTTAAAAAATTTCTTCTTGGGTCAGTTTTGTGTATTTTACTTAGGCTAACAAATGTACTAGCATAAAGTACTTATACTATTCCCTTATTTTTATTTTTTTGTATCTATTTTGATGTTTCCTCTTTAATTCAGGATATTGTTAATTTATATCTTCTCTCATTTTCTTCATCATTGTAGCTAATGGTTTGTCAATTTTATAGATCTTTTTAAAAAATTAACTTTTGGTCGTAGATTTTTAAATAATTATTTGTCTACTTTCTGTAATATTGATTTTTTAAAATATCATTTCTTCCCTTCTCATTATTTTAGATTTATTTAGCTTTTTCATTCTTTCTCCTTAAGGTGTAATTTAGTGTCTTAGCTTTCTTTCTTTTTTAATAACAGCATTTAAAATATAAATTTCCTTCTAAGCACTAAATCGGCTGGATTTCTTTCCCCCTCCCTCCCTTCCTCCCTCCCTTCCTTTTTTTCTTTCTTTCTTTCTGTCTGTCTGTCTTTTCTTTTCTTTTCTTTTCTTTTCTTTTTGTGGTACTGGGGGTTGAACTCAGGGCCTCATGCTTGCATGCTTTGCAAGTGCTGTACCACTGAGTTGTACCTCCAACCCATTTTTTTTCCTTTACTTTTTGGGGCAGTTTATCATTAAATTATGCAGACTGCCTCTGGTCTCGAACTTGTGATCCTCCTGCCTCTACCTCGCAAGTCCCTGGGATTACAGGTATGCGCCACCATGCCTGGCTAGTTGCCTGGATTTCACAAATTTTGATATAATATATTTTCATTATCATTCAATCAAAAATATTTCTAATATTCTTTGTGATTACTTCCTTGACTTTTGGCTTATTTTGATGTACACTATTCAGTTTTCAAATATTTTGGATTTTTAAAAATATCTTTTTGTTAGATTTCTAATTAAGTCTTTTGTGGTCATTGAAAATAGTCATATGATTTAAATTATGTTGGATTTATTGGGAACTGCTTTATGGTACTACTTATAATCTGTCTACCTGAAAATTCACTTTGTGCTTGAAAAGAGTGTGCTTTCTTGCATTATTGGGTATGTTGTTGTTGTTATAGGACAAGTTGATTAGTAATGTTGTGCAGATCTTTGTTATTTGCTCTTAAATTTTGCCTATATTCAAAAAGTTCTTTGCACCTGGTAGGAACATGAGTCATTCCCAAATATGTGCAAACTGTGAGAATTATTTGTTTTACATCTTCCCATTAATTGTATACTTCCAACCACCTGTTCTTTGCCCAACTATCTGTTTCACATTATACATGTACAGATTAATATTCAGCCTAAACCTAAGAAGAGCCTTGTATAGATTTCTGAAGGTATTTCTGTCTTTATCTCTGATACTCTCTTCTAAAAGTTCTAAGCACTTGTACTCTCTTTGAGCTCTGGTCTCTCTCTCCTCAGTCAGTGGGCTCACTGGGTTGTATTTGAATCAGTAAGATCCTGACTATACTCCACAGTCTAGTAATATCTGAACACAGTGGTGTTATATATTTTTGACTCAGTTTTCTAGTGTTTACCTCGTGAGGATAATTATGGGCCCTGTTTCTTGTCACATGGCCAGAAGCAGAGATACTTCTATTTTTTCTTTTCACCTCTCTCCCTCCCTCCTATTCTTCCTTCCCAGTTTTTCTTCTTTCCTTTAAAAAGCTGTACACGAAAGAATGCCAATTAATAGGAAAGGCTTCATGGACTTCCTCTGCTATTTTGCATTTTGTTTTCCTGGAAGGGCTTTCTCCTAAAGGAAATTGCTCACTGCAGTTTATGTGTACATATTCACATTGGGTGGGAGACTTTGCTTTAAAGAATTAGACAGTAATGTTGAGTTTGCCAATTAAAGGCCTTGTAGGGGAATGCTACCCATACCCCAAGATGTGTTAGAACTTTCTAAGCAGATAATACAGTTTCTATAGAGAGCCCTTCTTTAGTTTTAGTCTGAGTAGAAAAGTTGCTACTGCTTTGTATTTGTGGAGATGGGAAAGTTGAGAGGGCCCAACTGATTGATGCTTCTTTGCTTTTCAACCCTGTAATTAATTTTTCCAAGTATGTCTAGTATTTCTTTCCACTGTCCCCATCTGATCCCTTTGTGCTTAAAGGCTTTTAGAGACTCTACCAAAAAAATCACATAAGATGCAATAAAAAAATACAGTGAATGTTTACAATTTTAAAATTATTACAGTAAAAGATACATTGCCATTAATCCCCCTCAAAATACTCTCCCTAGCTTCAAACACAGTCATCCCATCCTTCCACACTCATGAAAGAAGAATTCCAAAACTGCTTCAGAAAATGTCAAGAATGATAGAATAAGTGTGTTCAAATCTAGGGGGAGTATTTTGAGAGGATTAATGACAACATGACTTTTTAAAATTAATTAAGTTTTTTATTTATAAATGTTGGTGGAGTACAGAGTAATAAATCATTTGCTACTTCCATTGTACAACTATTAAATCAGTTTTGTTTACACATTTATCACCTTACATATTTTAAAAAATACTATGAACTAAAGAAGAAAAGAAAAAAGTGGAAATTTTAATTAACATGAATGAGAATCATATGCAAACATGGGTTATACTCATTGATTTTTTTCCTTCCCCATTTTTAATATATTCATATAGTTGTATTCTTATTTTATGTTTTTCTTCTCCCTCTTTACCCCTCTGCATTGTTCCCCCTCCCCTTCCCCCTTCTCCAACCTCTGGTCCCACCCCTTGATCCCTTCCCTCCTTTTGGGTCCACTTATATTATACCTTCTTATTAGATAAGTATGATTTTTATATATCTGATTTTATATATATGATTATATATATGATTATATATGATTATATATTTATATATATGATTTTATATATATGATTTTATATATCTGTATGTATCATTTTTATATATCTGTATAGGTAAAAAAATTTTTCCTTATGTTAGATTTAACTCCCACATATAAGTAAGAACATATGACATTTCTCTTTTTGAGTCTGTATTAATTCACTTAAAATGATCTCCAGTCCCATCCATTTTGCTGCAAATGACATCATTTCATTCTTCTTTACTGCTGGGTAATATTTCATTGTGTATATATACCACATTTTTTTTCAATCCACTCCTTTGTTGATGGACATCTTGGTAGATTCCATACCTTTGCAATTGTGAAGAGTGCTGCATTAAATATGGAAGTGCAGGTGTCCTTGTAGTATGATGACTTGTCTTCCTTTGGCAATATTCCCCAGAAGTGGTATAAGGTGCTGACTGTCACAATGAAGCAATGTAGTCTGTGAATTAGCCCCAGATCCTTTACTGTGGAGTATTTGTCTCATGTGTGTTGTAAACTGTGCCCCAGCTCCTCTGAACAGACAGAGGTCTGTCCCACACTCCCAGTTCTCACTTAGGTAGGATCCTCTGAAATGGCACACTGCCAGTTCCACTTCTTGGTAGGTGGATTTTCTGCTTTAAATTTGGTGTTGTAGCACAATACATTTTCTACTGGTTAAAGCTGCTCTCCAGTATTTCTCCATTCTGAAAAGAGACCATTGTGGCTTGTTCCTAACTCTTTTTTTTCTTCTCCAGTCAAAATGTGGCTGCTTTTAGTCTGCCATCTTAACAGGATCCCGACAGCATGTCTTTTATTGTAATAAATTTTTTAAATTTAACCATTCACCATATGTGTTTTAACACACCTCATATTCAGTTTTTTCCATAGCCTTCTTCTATAGGCATTCTGGGCTATGGTTTTCTCTAGTCTGTTTTATTCATTAATATAATTTCATCTTCTTTCTTCCTTCCAGAAATGCATCAGTATCACTGGTATGTTCACAATTTTCTATGCCATTCTCAGCTTTTCCAATGATTTATTACTTTTTATACCTCTATTCTGTTATTTCCAAGGAATTTGGGGAGAGAAGAGAAGGCAGATACATATGCTCATTTTATCGTCTTGAACTAGGTGGCTTCTTTTGAAAATATTATGACAGTCATTTAGTAAAAAATTTTTAACTGACTTTTTGTGATTTCTAAAAATACATCCAATTTTCAAGGTTTAATTTATGTTAAGAGAATAAATAAAATTTTCAGTTTAAATTACTTAGAAGTGAACCAAAGCCTAATAGTGATTAAGGTTATTTTAGTACAATCTACTGATCAGTTTTTATTTAGTCATATATTATTTTACTTGAGATAGTCTTTAATTTACTTTAAAAATAGTCATTAATGAAAAAAAGCACTTGGGCTATATAGGCAAAGGAGATATTATAGACTCAGAATTATGCTTGGTTTCATGATTGAATTTTTAAAAATGTTGTTGTTGTTGTTAGGTGCCTTCAAGTCGGTATCCGACTCATAGCGACCCTCATAGGGTTTTCAATGGCTGACTGTTTTTTGGCATTGCGTTGGGAGTGGATTGCCAGGTCCTTCTCCCATTTTTGCAGTGCTGGGAATTGAACTCGGGATCTCAGAGAGTGCAGCGCAGTGCTCTACCACCTGAGCTAAATCCCAGCCCTTTAAAAATGTACTTGATTTAAAGTAGATAAATTAGAGTTTATTTTTATATTTGTGTCTGGGTTTTCTGATAGGTACAAGAGTAAACCTTCTGATGACTATGAAGATCCAAGAGATGTTCAAGCCATCAAAGAAGCCCAAGTTTATATGGGAGATTTTAACCTGAAGACAGCCCCAGATTACAAGATACCTGAACATATGAGAATAAATGCTGCCAAGAAGGAAGAGGAACTAGGACACCTTGATTCTTTGGTACTTACAGATTTCATGACAACAAGAAAGCACCCTGGGTTTTTTATTGAATTCTGCCCAACCATTCTCTTCTCTGTCTGATCCACATGGATATATAACCTCAGAAAATCATAGTTTTTTTCCCCACTACTGAGGACTGAACCCAGGGTCTTGTGCATGCTAGGCGAGCATTCAACCACTGATCTAACATCTCCAGCAATGCCAGAAATTTAGAAAAAGAAAATATTTTTATGGAAATCTAGAATGCTCCCCTTAATTTTTATAAATGAGGAAACTAAGGTCCAGAGAGAAGAGATTTGTCTGTGATTATTATCAGCTAATATGACAGAAGGGCTGGGATTTAGCTCAGTTGGTAGAGCGCTGTGCTGCAGTCTCTGAGGTCCCGAGTTCAATTCCCAGCACCGCAAAAATGGGAGAAGGACCTGGCAATCCACTCCCAAGGCAATCCCGAAAAACAGTCAGCCATTGAAAACCCTATGAGGGTTGCTATGAGTCAGATACCGACTCGACAGCACCTAACAACAACAACAACAATATGACAGAAGCCTGCAGCTGTACCACTGTGGCATTTGATCCCATAAGATCTCGGAAGCTAAGCAGGGTTGAGCCTGGTTAGTACTTGGATAGGAGACGACCTGGGAACACCAGGTGCTGTAGGCTTGGGAGAAGGACTCCCAAAAAATAATCGGCCATTGAAGACCCTATGAATATCAGAGAAGCACTGACAATATTGTTTCACCTATTGTATGTAGGGTCGCTATGAGTCGGACACTGACTCTAGGGCATCTAACAACAACAATAATATGACAGAATTTGCCTTCACATTAATGCTATGGCTCAAAACCAATTTTGTGGGTAAAAGCATTATGCTATTTTGTGAATTTTTAACTTCTGAAATTCAAACTAATCTTTGTTGGATTTAATTTTTGGCTCCCATGGATCACCAAGGATTTAGGGAAAATGTTGTAGTTTAGTCGTTCCTTATAGGCCTCTCAAACTTTTGTACACAACTGAATACTAAGCAATTAATATGTTCCTTTCCAACTTTTTTTTTGCATTTTTCTAAATTGGTTCTAATCATCCTGATTTCTGAACCTCATTTTTCTTATTAGAAATTCTTCTTTTTGCCATATTACTTCCTCATACACTATTTGAACTGACACATGACTTTTCATCCTTAGGGGCTAAGAGGGCACTGAGCTACCATTTTCAGGAGAATTTGATACTTGACCACTTACTGTGGTCATTCAGGTTGCACAGTTCAGGGCTTCACGTTGGAGAAGGTGCCAGTCATATATAGCATACTTGAATGTTTTATAGTCTTCTTTTTTTAGTACTAGAGGGTGAAATCCAGGGTCTTGTACATTCTAGACAAGCAGTGTACCACTGAACTTCAACCCCTAACCCATTTTTCATTTTTATTTTGGGACAGGTTCTCACTAACTTGCATAGGCTGCCTCTGGCTTCAAACCTGCAATCCTTTTCCTCCAGCCTCCTGAATTACTGGGATTAGAGATGTATGCCATGGCACTTGCCAAGTATCTTATAATTTCATGACAAATGAAAATGAAGTATCCTGAGGAAGGGGCATTTTGTTTTTCTATTTCATCAAAGTTGTTATATATACTAGTGGTACAGGGATCTTGGCATAGAAATTAATATCCATAAATACATTTTGTAGTTCTTATCTTTACCTTTCTGGTCAAAATGGACATTTTATTTCTGACTTTGCTGGTTACCTGGTACATCTCTGATGAGAAACGAACCAAAGCATAACTATGGGAAGGACTATAAACTGGGGACTTATAGTGAGAGGAGGTCAGTCCATAATGGTGACAGGGCAAGTATGGTGGTGCCAGGGAACAAGATCCATGACAGAGAATCTCACATTTCCATGGTCAGGAAGCCAAGAGCAGAGAGTGACCAGAACCACAGGTCTGAGTAAAAACCTCCAAAGGTCTGCCCCCAGGGAGCCACTTCTGCAAAGCTAGAATCCCACCTCCCAAAGTTCTATAACCTCACAGGATAGTCCTACCAGCCAGGGACCCATTGTTTAGACACATGACCTTTGGGGGACCGTTAGCTCCAAACCATAACACTGTGCCCCTGGCCCCCCAAAGTCATGGCCAATTCATAATGAAAAATGCGTTTAGTCTAATTTCAAGAGACCCCAAAGTCTTAACAATCTCAACTGTGTTCAGAAATTCAAGTCCAAAGTCTCCAATGAGACTCAATGCAAACTTAGCTGTGATCCCTATAAAACAAAAATGCATTAACATATGGCATAGAGTGAGAATTCCCATAATGGGAGCACAGAAAGGAAAGATTGGTCCATAGCAAGTCTGATAATCCACTAAATGAACAAATTCTGTGGCTCCATGTCTAGCATCTGGTATCATCTGGGCTCAAATAGGCATGCATAGTTCTGCTTCTCTGGCCTTGCCATTTGCGGGGCTGGTTCGGGCAAGGCGACCATAACTGATGAAGAGACAAATGGTATGTGCAGCCCTCCTGGGCTCTCTCCACTTCTTGTAGCAGCTGCCCACTACAGATAAGCTGTCATCTTCAACATCTGGAGTTCCCATTTTACTTGGAATCCACCCTCAAAGCTTCATGTGTCAGCCCTTCAGGGGCTCTCCGTAGGGGACCCAACCCTCATACACATTGCCTGGCCTAACAGGCTATATTTTGGAATCTCGATGGTACCTAGATATGCCCTTAAATTTTGCATTTTGCATACCTGTGAAACCAGCACCATGGGGATGATGCTAAGATTTGCTGCCAGCTTGAGAGGTAGCTTTGCCTTTTTGAAACATAACTGTAACAGTGACCTAGGTATACTCAGGCTGGCCAAGAGAGAATTTGCCTGGGTGGTCCCCCTCCAGCAGGGTGTCCCAGAAGCATTTGCTTTTCAGCCACTTTCTTTTCAAGTGGACTTGCTGGTTCCCATGCAGGAGCATTAGATGGGAGGGATCTGGCTAACTCCTTCTGTGCCCCAATGATATTTCTTTTATTGTTCTCTTTAATACCATTTGTCTCTTCATCAGTTGTGGTCGCCTTGCCCGAACCAGCCCTGTCAATAGTAAGCTTAGACCAGCCACAGCTTTTTCCCTCTTTAGACTGCACATTCTTCAGATCTTTTGCTGTGCCTTTTGCTCCATTTTTTCCTCATAAATTTACTAAAAGCAGCAAGCAGCAACCATGCCATGCCCCCTGTATCTTGCCACCCTTGTGATATTTTCTCCACCAAGTTAATAAGTCCATTCATTACTTTTAAATTCATCCTCACTCAGATGTTTAGGACAAACTGAACACACTCTATTTGTTAGAATATAATACAAATTGCCTATAGTCAAATTCCAGATAGAGAACCTGATTTTCCTCTGAAATCCTGTGATCCCTGTCTGCATTTGTGTTGGCCAGGGTGTTCTGGTGTTCTTTACTTCCACCAGAACCATCCCTCAAGATCTACTTCCAGCATTCCAAGGCTTCTCTCACACATACCTCCAAACTCTTCCAAACTCCTCCTGCAAACATGTTCCAGTAATCTAAGAACCACATGGTTAGGTATCTGCACAGCCAAAACCTCACTGTCTGGTACCAATTTTCTATATTATTCAGCTGATATGTCTCTGTGACAGAGAAACTGACCAAAGCAAACTTATGGGAGGAAATATTTATTGAGGGCTTATGGTTAGAGGATGTCACTCCATAATGGTGGTAGGGCAGGTGTGGTAGTGGCAGGTGGCAGTGCCCATGTTAGAGAACCTCGCATCTATACAACCAGGAAGCCAAGAGGAGAGAGTGACCAGAACCATGGGTCTGGGTGGAAACCTCCAAAGGCCTGCCCTCAGGAAGCCACTTCCCAAAACTAGAACCACACCTCCCAACATCTCATAACCTCCCAGGACAATACTACCAGCTGGGGACCCAATGTTCAAATACATGACATTCTTATCCAAATCAAAATTGTGACCTTTTGGAATATTTTCTATCTGATGAGTAAGGTGATTCTTATTTATGTTATGTTTTGTCCATCATCATAGACAAATCCTTTATGACTACAATTTTGATGTGTTAAATCCATTATTTAAGCTGGGTGTGGTGGTGCATGCTGTTATCCCAGAGACTCAGGAGGCAGAGGCAGGAGGATCACAAGTTTGAGACCAGAGGCAGTCTGTAATTTAGCGAGACCCTGTCTCAAAAAGTAAAAAAAAAAAAAAAAAAAAAAAAAAA